>JACXGM010010479.1:15801-26318 GCA_016801145.1 Umbra pygmaea | reverse complement strand
TCACATACCGTAGTCAGGACAGCCTAATGAGCCTCTACGTGTGTAGGTTACTTGGCTAGTGCGCGTTGTTAATGTGTAATTATGGAGTTCGCTAAATGGTAATAAACTAACAAAATATACAGGTGCAAAATCAAGATTATCTACAGAAATGAAAGGTGAGGTTATATAGTGGTCACGATTAAATAGTTTTATGGAATATCTCTCGCAAGCACGATAATGTACTGCGTGCACACGCGAACAGAAAGAATTGAGGTGCGTATCTACTGGTTAGACTGAGTTATAAAACCAGCAATTAAATCATTTTGTTCATTCACTTTGTATTACATTATTTTTGTTTTATAAAACATTTTATTTTATCTTCACAATATATGTATAGAAAATACAGAGAATATTTGTAAAACGAGATTGCACTGTTTTGTACAGTTGTATACTGTATAAAACTGTTTGTTTTTTCGTGTAGATACATGGTCATACTTTCATGTTTATTTTAACAACATTATAACAATTCAAGCCGATTTAGTTTCAATATTTCATCATCGACATACATGGTCACACAATGGATGGGTTTGTTACTATTGTAATATGACTTAGAAAATAATTGGAGCGATTTTGGAGTGTTAACTCCGTTAACTATCGCATCTTGCGAGAGCGCTCTCTCCCCGTCGACTGTGTGTGTGTTCACTATAACGGAACATCGCACATTCGCACTGGCAGTTCTATTCTTTGGAAAAGGTTAACAGAACATAGAATATGAAATTGGTATCTGATCCTATTTACGATAGAATCAATCTTAAAAAACAAAATAATAGCCTATATTTTTGGATCGATCTGCCCATCCCTATTGGGTGTGTAGTGGACAGGTTTGCAGACAAAATTAACGATTTGAAATTGCGCAAATAGACTAGCCTACTGCCTAAACTCAGTAGTAGTGATTTCCACTTCGGTTGTTCTAGATGTAATTTGTGTGTGAAAAAAGGAGTCAGTCTGACGTGGTATTTCTAGCTACTGGGAATGGTGTTACGCTCTATTGTATTGTGCATGTACATTGAATTTCAGACGTTCATTTGAGCCCAACCACTGTGTGGATTAGCCCCACCATAGTTATGCCAAAAAAAATACTCTGGCGCCGCCACTGATTTTACATCAGACAATTCTAATACTCGTAACTGCCTTTTTTTACTAAAGAGTTGGCTTGATCTCAGTAAAGACAGTGGATAACTAAATTACCTCAGTCTTTTTGTTCATAATGCTCAACTTCACAAGCTTCCTACATCTTTAACATACGGTAATTATTGTTGAAATGTAGAAACACATGTTATAATACAAACCCATGTTATAATACAAGAGTACAGGGTTGATTAATAATGGGTTCTCTCTTCGCTACCAGTAAACACGGTAGATCACCTGATACTGACAAGATCCTTCCCTTTTTTTATATAGAAATTAATACTCAAATAATCCAATTGGGATCCGAGGTCGGCCATATCCGAGACGAAATATACCAGATATGAATGGTTATTTGATTTAAATCATATCCAAGTCAAAATAACCTAAAATACCAGATTTTAACAAATGGACAAATGTACCATCTTCCTCTCCTTCTCCCCTCCAAGTACCCCATACTGCAGTGTGCAATTCAGGGTGTGGCTCAATGTGGGCGGAGTCAAACTCTTATGCAGTGTGCTGTGCAAGGGTACTGTGCAAGAGTACAAATATTTGACTCCACCCAACTTTAACCCCACCCACCATTTTTTGTCCATCAGAGGTTTGACAGGCACACACTGAATACAAACACATTTGTGCAGGGCACACATTAAATACATTTTTTGAAGATTGCAAGAAATATTGTATGCTTTCCCTCTGCTAGTTGAGAATTTCAATAAGCATTTTGTTATGGTGGGCCATGCTTTTCATCCCCCACCTCGACCAACAGCCCTGCACCCACCTCAGCATCTTGCCCAACCCCGCCACGTTTGTCTTTCCCCAAATCAAGACAGCTGATGTTTTGAGGGAGCTGCAAAATCTTGAACCCTACAAATCAGCTGGACTGGACAATCCGGACCTATTCTTTCTAAAATTGTCTACAGTAATTATTGCTCCCTCCATTACTAGCCCCTTCAACCTCTCTTTTGCTTCATCTCTGATTCCTAAAGACTAAAAATAGTTTGCATTATGAACATTATGGATCTTTAATCTACCTCTGTAATTCAGACATTTGTTGCACTACCTATACATATTGTTACATTGTTTATTCTAAAGATCTGTACCATGTATCCCTGTTTATTCTGTCTTTTATTGTTGTGTAACTTTTTGTCTTCTGCACCTCTGCATTTTTATCTTGGCCAGGTCTCCGTTTCAAATGACAAACTGTTCTCAACATGCCCACCTGTTTCAATAAAGGTTAAATAAAATGTATTAATAAATAAATAAATTAAATAAACAACGTAACAGTTGCCTTTATATCTTGAAATTGAATCCCTTTTGCCAGGTCATTACCTTTTTGGGGTTAAGATGGATCAACAGTTAGGGATACAGACTTGTTAGTCATAAGGTTGCAGGTTCAATTCCCAGCTGGGCCAAATGTCATTGTGTCCATTCAACAAAGGCACTTTACTCTAATATGCTCCAGGGGGAATGTTCCTGTAATAAATGTCACTCTGGATAAGAGTGTCTGCTAAATAACTAAAATGAAAATGTCATCACTGAAAATGTACTTACCCAGTTAAATAACAGTAAAAGGTTTGTAGAATTTGTGGAATTTTGAGCCCTGATAACTACTGTTACATTGTTTTAGTGATCAACTTGCAAACATATATATATATATATATATATATATATATATATATATATATATATATCAAGAAATACATTTTGTACAGATTTTGTAAGCTGGTCACTGAAAGAGAAAGTTGTGCCATTCTCACTGAAGCACAATTCTACAAATTGAACCTTTAAATAGTGATTCAAATTAAATTCAATTTATTACCACTAGAGGGGGCATTGTACCTATAACCAATAGCTGACATTTACTGTTGACATTAAAGTATGTTTCTATCACCAACCAGAAAGAAAACCCAGTTAAACTTCTGTACTGCCTACTTTTTATTTCACACAATGGCATCTGCATTTAAAAAATTGTAATTAATAAAATAAAAAATACAAGACACAAGGGTGCAATTTCAGAACTTATTTTACCTGACCTTATTTACTTGAGGTTGAATTATCTTCGCAAAAGATAATTAAAATGTTTGCATCTTTTGCCATCCTTGTCTTTATTTTATGTAACCTATCACTTTTTATCCTTTGCAGTATCAAAGTCTTGATGAAAATAGTGTTTGCTCTCCTTCAGTATGTTATTAATGCATGGTGACTGCTTTACTGTAAAATTTAACTCCACCTGTTCACTAATAGCCCAGACCCGGCTCCTGATTGCCACTCTTAAGCTGTGATTGTTGGGGTACAGCTGATAAAGGTGGGATGGTTTGTTGGCTCAGTTGCCATGGACACTGAGTGTTGCTAAGCAGCCGACAGGATGCTTTGGAAGCCAAGTGTGGCGGAGCAGCGGGTCACTGCAGAGGGAGAGTGCTGCTCCCACACACCTTTCACGTGGACTAATACATTCTCCACATGCATAGAAACAAGAGACAAGAAGAGAAAGATAGGCTTGTGAAAAGCCAGCTAGAGATAGGAGAGAGCAAGCGTGAGGGAGTAAAAATCTAGACTTTTGTCAGACATTGTCTGGCCTTAAGAGTGGTACACAATTAAGTCCACATCTTAAATCATATAATGAGAATATGTTGCTGTAGCCAATCCCCCCCAAAAAAGAGACAGGGTCAACACAAACTTCATTGCTACTGATTCTGATCTGCTAGACACAACAGCCCTGGTAAAGAGCAATCTGGTTACATCACTCTCCCTCAAAGAATCCTGTTTCCACTGTAATGTGTGTGTCGGATGGAATCGTCTGTAGCCTGTGGAAGTCAAGGATGAGCCATGAAGCTACAGGTCACCAGGGGCACTGGATTTAGTTTCAACGTCCAATGAAACGAGACAGAGACACCATAACATTGGCTACGTAGACAATAGGCAGGGAGAACCACAGGATGGGGAGGATCCTCATTGTGAGACACAATAACTGATCATATTGTTACTTAAAGTTGCTCTTTTTGTAGCTAGTAAAGTTGGACACATAACAATCCATAGTTCATGATGTTTGTATTAAAAGGAAACGCCACTCCATGGATGCACGTGAAGCCCTTAAAATAACAATGAAGTCGTTTACGGAGGAATTTCAAAGTCAAACTGATGGATGGGCATCTCTGGGAACCTATTCCCCCTCCAGAGTGAATGTTTGTTTTCATTTCCCATGGCATTTCCTTGGCTCCAAGGCCAACTGGCTGACCACTGTGCTGTCCCACTCTAGGAACAGCCCGGTGTGAGAGAGGCCAACAGGGTGCCCATCTGTTTGCATTAATTCTCCCCCGCAAAACCCCACTACATAAGCTTCTTACATAAAGCATAAAACACAGTGTAATCTCTCTCCCTACATCCCACTACTCCCAGCGAGTACTACTGTTTCTTGATTACCCCTAATTCTCTGTACTTCGTTTTTGTCTAATCATTGATGAATCACAAACAGGCACATTTAAAGAAAGAATGGGAAGTTAGGGTGAGCACCCAAAAAGGGCAGGAATTGTTTAACACATGCAGATTTAAGAGAATCTATTGTTTGACAAATGGCACACTGTGGGAAAAGATTCAGGTAGGAAAATTATGCTTATATTAAAAAAATGGTGTCATCATTCAGTCAAAAATACAATTTGTATAGGCTATGTGTATAATCATGTGTATAATCATAATAATTTCAAATATGTTTTTGTTGGTGGAGATACTAACAACTGCAGACTAATTTCACCAGAGAAAGGTGTACCATATGACAGAGAGAAAGGTATACTATCTATGTGCCATTCATAGAGATTGGAAGAAGTCTCATCTGTGTATCTGTGCCATTATATGGTCTGTTCAGCAATGCCTTATTGAGGCCATCTCTATGCAAAAAGTAGTACATTCTGGTATCATTAATTGCTGATGCTACCCGATGACCCAGCTTGAATTGCTTGATGACTCTATTGGTTTTGAAATCGCAAGATGTGCAGATCTGCCTCTAAAGATCTCTATGGTGCCATTATATTGCCTTTCAGCAATCTCTTGCAGCTTGTAACTACCGAAATTGACTGCCACGTTGTGATGTGCTTACGTTTGCAATAACCTACTGTACCATGTTACAATAGAGATGTTTTCTGTAGGGCAAGCAAATGAAATGTAGGACGTAGGGGCAGTAGCACACTAAGTATTATAGAGATTTCTGCACATGTGGAAAACCTTCAAGGGCTTTATTTCGAAGGACAGATCAGAGAAAATACAGAATAACAGCTACACTGATGTTTCAGTGTCAAACAATACCTTGTCTAACAATACTTTTTACATTTTGAATCATGATTTTGAACTACCCTTTATTATTTCGTTTTGGAGTATAACATTTCATGGAGTAGTATATATAGTTTTCGCTTGTGGGCTGCCCGTTTATTGGTCCAGAGACTGAAGTTTGATCACGTTTCTCAGTGATAAAGATGGTGTAGACGCCAAATAAAAGGTTTCTCATGATTTCCAGTTGCTGGAGGAGCAGGAATACAATGAGGACAAAATGCTCTCGTGGACAGGCACAATCACAAGGTGTCCCAGGACAATCTAAACTTGAATCTTCACAACACAATATACATTCTGAAGTTAAAATGTGAACCCAGATAACCACAGTTACCCCTTCTTTAACTGGATTTGTGATGAAGATCAATCTAATTTTGCAGGCTGTCACAGTGCTGGTCAAGTGGAAGTACTCAACATGTGTGTGGTTCTGCAGGAGCTCCGACAGCTGATGATGTGCAGAGCACATGAAGCACCACTAGCAGCCAAATGGCCAGGTCTTCAGCAGCTGAGCCTGGTGGCCCTGACCAGCCCTGCTGCCCTAACGCTCCCTCACTGTTTTTCCATCTGACACTTCCATCTAAAATACATATAAACACACAAACCCACACATACTGACTCAACACTACATGAAAGCACACATACAATTCTTACATATGCTCTCTAGCCATGCCCCTTGAGCTCTATAACAGGCCCAAATTATCTCTCTCTATATATATAAAATGAATATGTATATACAGTGCCTTGCGAAAGTATTCGGCCCCCTTGAACTTTTCGACCTTTTGCCACATTTCAGGCTTCAAACTTAAAAATATGAAACTGTAACTTTTTGTGAAGAATCAACAACAAGTGGGACACAATCATGAAGTGGAATGAAATTTATTGGATATTTCAAACTTTTTTAACAAATAAAAAACTTGGAAAAATTGGGCGTGCAAAATTATTCAGCCCCCTTAAGTTAGTACTTTGTAGCGCCACCTTTTGCTGCGATTACAGCTGTAAGTCGCTTGGGGTATTTCTCTATCAGTTTTGCCCATCGAGAGACTGAAATTTTTGCCCATTCCTCCTTGCAAAACAGCTCGAGCTCAGTGAGGTAGGATGGAGAACGTTTGTGAACAGCAGTTTTTCGATTGGATTTTGCTCGCCCAATTTGTCAGTTTTTTATTTGTTAAAAAAGTATAAAATATCCAATAAATTTTGTTCCACTTCATGATTGTGTCCAAATTGTTGTTATTTCTTCACAAAATTACAGTTTTATATCTTTATGTTTGAAGCCTGAAATGTGGCAAAAGGTTGAAATGTTCAGTGGGGCCGAATTCTTTCGCAAGGCACTATATATGTGTGTATATATATATGTATATATATATACACACATATATACACACATACAAAATTAGAGGCAAGGCAAGTTTATTTATATAGCACATTTCATACACAATGGCAATTCAAGGTGCTTTACTGGTGGCAGTGTCAAACGAGGACAAAGCAGAGTTACTGGCTAAAGTTTTATCCATGTTCATAGCTCGGATATCATCTCGGTTGGTGAGCAGGGATGAAACCGTACGGGAGTACCCAGGGGTGATGGATAGGACAATGGACGTGGAAGGAGATATGGCTGTGGCTGAGGAGGGCGTTGTTGGTAGGAATGACATTGCCAGGGAAGGATCAGATGTTATGCAATGTTGGCACATCTCAGTGATGGGGGGTTGAGCAAGGTGCTGGGTCTGTATAACAGAGTGTGGGAGGTGGGGAAGCTACGTGGAAGGAGGCGGTGGTGGTACCCATTAGGAAGCCTGGGAAAGATCTGGCTAAGCCGTCCAACAATAGGCCAATAGCACTGATGTCACATCTTTGTAAGGTGATGGAGAGGATGGTGGTGGAGAGGTGGGTGTTTTTCATGGAGAGCAGGAGGTTGGTAGATCCATCTCAGAGTGGTTTTAGGAGGGACAGGGGTACTATGGAACCGGTGCTGTGCTTGGAGGCACAGGTCAGGAAGGCACAGGTGAACAGGCAGGATGTGTTTGCTGTCTTCTTTGATGTGGAGAAGGCTTCTGACATGTTGTGGAGAGAGGGGTTGATGATAAAGAGATGTTCAATCGGGTTCAAGTCTGGGCTCTGGCTGGGCCGGTGAAGGACATTCATAGAGTTGTCCTGTAGCCACTCCTTTGTTAGCTTGGCTGTGTGCTTAGGGTCATTGTCCTAGTGGAAGATGAACATTCGCTCCAGTCTGAGTCTCATGTCTCTGTACATAGCTGAATTCATCTTTCCCTCTATCCTGACAAGTCTCCTAGTTCCTGCCACTGAAAAACATTCCCACAGCATGATGCTGCCACCACCATGCTTCACTGTAGAGATTGTATTGACCAGGTGTTGAGTTGTGCCTGGTTTCCTCTAGACATGATGCTTGCCATTCAGGCCATAGAGTTCAATCTTTGTTTCATCAGATCAGATAATTTTGTTTCTCATGGTCTGAGAGTCATTCAGGTGCCTTTTTGGCAAACCCCAGGTGGGCTCTCATGTGCCTTTTACTGAGGAGTGACTTCTGTCTGGCCACTCTACCATACAGGCCTAATTGGTGGAGTGCTGAAAAGATGGTTGCTCTTCTGGATGGTTCTCCTCTCTCCGCAGAGAAATGCTGGAGCTCTGTCAGTGACCATTTGGTTTTTGGTCACCTCCCTGACTTAGTCCCTTGTCCCCTGATCGCTAGGTTTGGCCAGGCAGCCAGCTCTAGGAAGAGTCCTGGTGGTTCCAACCTTCTTCCATTTACAGATGATGGAGGCCACTGTGCTCATTGGGACCTTCAATGCTCCAGATATTTTTCTGAAACACTGTGCTCTTCTCTTGGAGATCTACAGACAATTTCTTGGACTTCATGGCTTGGTTTGTGCTCTGACATTCACTGTTAACAATGCAACCTTATATAGACATGTGTGGCTTTCCAAATCATGTCTATTCAACTGTATTTACCACAGGTGGACTCCATTCCGGTTGTGGAAACATCTCAAAGATGATCAGTGGAAACAGGCTACACCTGAGCTCAATTTTGAGTGTCATGGCAAAGGCTGTGAATACTTATTGTATGTACTTGTGCTTTTTTTTATAAATTTGCTAAGATTTCAAACACACATCTTTCACATTGTCATTATGCGGTATTGTTTGTAGAATTTTGAGGGAAATAATTAATTTGATTCATATCGGAATAAAGGTGTAACATAATTAAATGTGGAAAAAGTGAAGCGCTGTGAGTACTCTCTGGATGCACTGTATTCGGGTGAGGTTGGGACAGTGTTGTCCAGATCCATGCGGTGGAGAATGGTCCCCACAGAGGAGTGTGATATGTCTGGTGCTGTTTTCTATCATGATTAATTATGTGTACTGTGAGGTTCAGCAGGGTGTAGGTGTGATGGGCTCCATTACATTGCGACCCAACCAGAACCAATCCAGTAACATACCTAAACCTGCTGTTCACGAACGCACCCCAGTAAGCAGATCGCAATCTCCAGAATTTTAGACACCTGCACTCATCCCATTCATACATAAACCCTTAGGATGCCTCGAGGAAATGTGAGGTATTGAAAGTTATTACTGACATTACTGAGCCTTTTTGCTATCCCTATTCTTGTCTATCGATAATGATTATAGTATTGTTTACACCTTGACCTACCCTTTGGATTTTGCCTAGTACCTTTGCCTGTCTTCTAGTTCTCCGTGTACCGACCTTGCCTGACTGCCTAACCGAACTGTGTATCGACCTTAGCCTGGCCTGAGAACCTCGCCCCTGGATACTGGAACCTGGATTGTATTGTACCCTCCTTTTGGATTGTGGATTACATTCTACCTCCTGGCTACCTGTTATTTTTGTTCTATTTGAAATAAAAGCCTATTGGTATTTTGATCACCTTGAGTCTGGGCCTAATCGTTACAGTAGGTAGGTCACTATATGCAGATGATGGGGCGTTGTGGAAGAGGGGGAGAAATACGACATATATTGTAAGGAAGGTTTACGAAGCAGTAGATGGGGTTGAAAGATGGGAGCACATTGAGAAGTTGGTATAGAGGTGTAAGAAGGTCTTAAATGTGATTCGTTGTCTGACAGGACAAAGCTGTGGAGAAGGGAGAGCCTTGATGAGGGCAATTTGTTCTTAATTAGGTCAGTGATGGACTATGGGTGTATAGCTTAAGGGTCAGCAGCAGTGAGCACTTTGAGGAAGATGGATAGGGTACAGGCACAGGGGCTTGGGTATGCACTTGGGAATTTAGAACATCTCTGATTTCAGCACTACAGGTGGAGGTGGGGGAGATGCCATTAGATTTAAGGTGATGGCACTTCTGGTTAATTACTGGGTGAATTTAAAGGGACATGGGGGGTCACACCCTATGAAACAGGTCATGGTGTGGTGCTGGGAACATATTGTGAGGGATATCATGAGCTTTGGGTGGGTAGGGGAAGCACAGGGCAGAGAGGTAGGTTTTAGGAGGGGAGTTTAGTCCCACGGTGGATTTGCCACTGAGGCCTCCTTGGTTGTTGTTGCTTCCAGTGGTGGATCTGGATGTTTTAGAGAGGGTACGGGTGGAGAAGGTTAGCATCTTTGTAGCCAAGGTGGTTAAAAGGAACCTGGATTATAGGTGTCAAGACTGTGTTGTTATGTACACATGGTTCTAAGGACTCAGAGATGGGTTGGATGGGGTCAGCTTTTATAATCTGGGGTGTGTGTAACTAACAGAGTTACTGACCACTTGGCAGTTTTCACAATGGATCTTATGGCAGTACAGTTTGCATTACGGTGGGCGGGGGGAAGTTGGTGCTTTTCACAGATTCATGTGAGGTGTTGGTTAGTTTACAGTCATTCAAATCCACTAGGAGGGAGGACATTGTAAACAGGGTGTTGGTTAGTTTACAGTCATTCAAATCCACTAGGAGGGAGGACATTGTAAACAGGGTGTTGGTTAGTTTACAGTCATTCAAATCCACTAGGAGGGAGGACATTGTAAACAGGGTGTTGGTTAGTTTACAGTCATTCAAATCCACTAGGAGG
>JACXGM010010479.1:0-15701 GCA_016801145.1 Umbra pygmaea | reverse complement strand
GGGTGTTGAAAGCACAGTATAGGGTGAGAAGGGAGGGGGTGCAGGTCACTTTTATGTGGGTTCCTTCTCATGCTGGGGTTGCCGGGAACGAAGCAGCTCTGGGGTGGTGGATGTGGTGGTGTCTTTGGTTGGTGGCGTCTTTGAGCAGGACAGAGGCTAAGGTGATTGTGGGGAAAGAGATGAGGAAGGTCTGGCAGGATTGATGGAATGTGGACACCAAAGGGAGGCACACGTTTCAGATACAGTGTGTGGTTGGGGAAGGAGTGCAGTTAGGATTAGAAAGGAGAAAAGTACTTTTACTAGACTGACTGTGGGGCACTGTGGATTGCACTACACATTACACATGATTGGTAAACATCCAACTGGGTTGTGTGATTACTGCACAGTTGTGGAGACGGTGGATCATGTACTGAGGCCGTGTAGGCACTATGGGAGGGAGAGGGAGAGGTTGCATCTGGGTCTGAGGACAGAGGGGATGCACAGTTTGAGTTTAAAGGCTGTTTTGGGTAGGGGGTGTTCAAGTACAGTCGTTAGGTGTTTGTGTTCCTTGATGAAACTGGGTTAGCCGGGAGAGTCTAGGTCCTCGCTGATGCTGGCCCACACTCCATTACATTAATTGGTGATAATGAAAAAGGTCAGTGTGTATCATTGTGAGATTCAACTCCTGTTTAAGTGAATACTACTCCCTGTCAGTTGTGTACAAGTCCTACTGTTCCTCTTCTCTGCCCGGTACTGCGTTTATGTACTCTGAGACTTCAGGTATTCCTTATTCTCTTTAGAGTGACTATCTGTGTTGCACTAAGTTAAGCTGCATTTAAATATTAGTCCTGAGAATGTCTGAATATGATGTAAATGTACTCAGTCTGTGATATACCACATAATGTACAGTTTACTGTAATTAGGCTTGTAACCGGCCCTTTAACATTTTGGCATCACAGTTGCCTAAGTATATTAGAAGCCATATTTGGCTCAGGTTTATTGTTTTGGAATAGTGTTTAATTAAAACCATTCAAGAGCACCACTCCTTGCTTTGGTATTCCTTCCTCTAATAAATCAACAACTACACCAGCGTGACAATTAGCCCTGTATTTAGGTTCCTGGTTGTATGTTCTCACTTGCAGAGGTCGGAATTTACTTGAGTGAAAGTACTTTTATCAGTTACTCTTGAGTTCAAAAGTTTTGGGAAGTCCCTACTTAAAACCAAAATGATCAGCTAAAGGGGAGTTCATATTGTCTTTCATTGTTTGTGTCTACATGTTGTATGTGTTTCTAATAGAGTTAATAAAGTAGTTACTGTTTTGACTCCTCATAGTCACAGTTATATTTTATGTACTGTAGCTTTTCGAATAAAATTATATATTTGACTTATCCTTCACACTTATATCTGCCATTCCTTGTTACCATCTACACGATACACTATGACCTTAAAATATTCTGAAAATTCAATGCATTTATCTGCTCTTTTCTAAAAAGCAAGTATTGGTTTAGATATTATTATCGATCATTATGGATTAATTGCATAGGACCATGTCCATCCCTTTATGATCACAGTGTACCCATTTTCTAATGGCTACTTCCAGCAAGATAATGCCCTTGTCACAAATCTCACATCATCTCAAACTGGTTTCTTGAACATGACAATAAGTTTAATGTACTTAAATGGCTTCCAAAGTCACTAGATCTCAATCCAATCAAGCACCTTTGGGATGTGGTGGAACGGGAGATTGACATCATGGATGTGCAGCCGACAAATCTGCAGCAACTGCAGGATGCAATAATGTTAACATGGACCAAAATCACTAAGGAATGTTTCCAGCACCTTGTTGAATATATGTCACAAATAATTAATGCAGTTCTGAAGGCAAAGGTGGGTCCAACCCGGTACTAGCAAGGTGTACCTAATGAAGTGGCTGGTGATGTGTATATAACCTATGAGGTTTTCAACTGTTTCATATCTTTAAAGTTTTTTAATAATTGCCCTGACAGTGCTCAGTGCTATTCAATCATTTGTGGATCTTCTTGTAGCCATTACTAGATTTGTGAAGGTCTACAACCTTTTTCTCTTTTGAACTGCCAGTTCTTTCATTTTCTTCATGGTGTTGGATGACAAAGGGATATTGCATGCATTTTACTTCATTTTTATACCCTAGTGGAACAGAAAGTGATATAAAGGCTCAATGTAGTTTCTTAAGACTTAGATTCACTGGATATTATCTATTTTTTTGGCATTCTCTGTAATGCCTATGGTTGTGCGGGAAAATCCCAGTAGAGCACTTTCTGAAATACTCAAACCAGCCAGTCTGGTACCAATAACCATACCATGTTCGAAGTCACTAAAATCACTTTTTTATTTCCCATTCTGATGCTTGGTTTGAACTTCAGCAGATCGTCTGGTCTACATGCCTAAATGTATCGATTTGCTGCCACGTAATTGGCTGATTCGATATTTACAGTTGAACAGGTGTACCTAATGAAGTGGCCGGTGAGTGTATAGTATCTCCTTTTGTGTAGTTTGTGCTCAGTAGTACGGAATAAAAAAACGTGTTATATTGGGGAAGTAGCCTATGAATTTTGCAGGTTAGTTAGTATAAACTGGCATTCAAGAGTAGCGCTATATGCGACACTGTTTATAGGTTATCCGTATTTTTATTTCTATCCAGACATCATCACGCCTTCCTCGCCGTAAACACCATGTCCTTCCGCAGTAATTACATAAAGTAGCATTCATTCTCAAAAAGCTTTTTGTGATATATCCTGCCTACCGTCGTCTGTCGTAAATATTGTATGTCTGAAAACTACACATCAAGGTTGAGAACATATTGAAATTGTGCAATATCTGTTGGATTACATATACTAATCTACTAATCTGCGGGCTGTACCGTATATACCTGAAAAGTGTTAACAGCTAAAAACTTACTAATCAAAAGAGACATGTATTGGCTGGAATCACACGTAAAAAATGTCAGATGCTTTAGCAATGTCTATTCAATAGATTTCCAACCTGAAAGATGAACACGTTTCTTATTACATCGCCAAAAGATATAGTGAACAAATTTAATAACAAGAAATTAAGATACATTGTTCCTATCGGCTAGCGTAAAATGTAAAACTACTTCAACTTATAATGTTTCCTCACATCTTCACTGAAATAAAGACGGGGCTCTCTGAAAACATAAGAGGCGGAGGGATATAACCATACACGAGCTTTTCTACTTCACGGTTCACCTTTCACCAACTTCACGTTGACGTCAATATCCACTGACGTCTCCGTTGATTGGTTTAGCAAAACAAATATCGCGTGTCTATTGGTCCGGGAAATGTCAATCATAAAGCAGTGCCAATCAACATAGATTGGGAAGCAACTACATTGTATCATTTGACAGAACTAATAGTTACCTTGTGCATCAAGAGGAAATATTTTTTAATTGATACTGACGTTGGTCGACAGTTTGTCTACACAATCTTTATTTCTCAATCAACATTTTATAGTCCTATATATTTTGTAATTTCCGGTTTCAAAAACAGATGTGGATACAGCCATAAAGGGTAAGTCACTCTTTATAAGCTCGCTATACCCAGGTTAGCTACCTAAGCTACTGAATAAAGCTATGTACAGTTGCTTTACAGATTCATCTTAATAACTTTTACTAAAGATGTTGCTTTCGAATGTCAATGTTCTAATGTCATGGTGTGGAGAGTCACTCGAAATATAATTGTGCGTGGTCGCTGCTCTCGTGCGTTATTTCAAATGTCAAGGGTAGCCTATGACGGAGAGTTTGCTTGATGGATTCCAGTATAACTTATAAACATGGTTTATTAATGTCACCAAATGTTATAATACTAGCTCAGTAATAACCGACAATGTAAATGCAGGAATGTCGCGTTGTCCGGATACTAGATTGGGTTGTGCGTTGTTTTCCTTCATGTGCGCAACAGCGGTGGTGACAGTTTGGCTGTCAGAACGACTTAATACAAGTGTCACTAAAGGTCTTGGACATGATTAAGGTTTACTCTTCATTCTATTCTTCATTTAAACCCGGTAAGTTGATTCACTTATGTGAGTAAAATAGATGGTTTAGAGTAAACTTTTTCCCCTCCAGTTTATGGTTAACGTTGTTCCTTTACAGACTCGCAAGTGTATCTCTATCGGGAAGAGCGGCAGCATCCCGTTGCAGAGTATAACCTTGCAAAAAAATCTGTTTTTGAAAACCTTTGGGGTGTTCATCAAAGCGTACGTTAATGTTTCGCATGGATGGTAATCATGAACAAAACACTTGACCTGACTGTATCAGAATTTGACGGCGAAAAAATTACCAGTTTGCTGTATGCCAGCTCCATGGTTGATACTGTTGGTTATTTTTTTCCAGGAGGAAGCATTTCAACATACCGGTGATTTGTTCTACACTCCGTATGCATTTTGCACTTGTGATTGAAGATGTGTAGGCTTAGCCATATAAAACTTAAATGTAGGTACTTTCCTAATATTTTTGGAGGGATAAATTGTGTTCTGTCATTGTTTCCATTACCCTTGCGTGTTATCTTTACTATAACATAGGAAGCCATGCGATTTGAATTAGTGCCCTGCCTAGCTGTGTGTACACAACTCCGTTCTTGTTTGATCCCAAGTTGAGGAATGATCACTGTTAGCTGTATTTGTCAGCAACAGCACTGAGTCAGCAACAGCTCATACTTACCAATAATTGTTTTTCCTCTACAACAGCGCGTGGTTCTTCATGGGTTCCTGCAGTTCATATTTGTAATGAATAAATTATAAATATGACTGTCAGTAGAATTGTATCTTAAGCTACATAAATAAGACTTGGAAGATTTTTTCAAATATTAATCATCCAATCTAACCAAATAATCAACAACAAGGTTGTGTTGGCCAATTACATTGAAAAGGTGGATTGGCTTTACTGGCTGTTAAGGACTCAATATTGCTGCTAGCAAATCCTGATATCATTAATCATTCCTTATTTGCTTTAGATCCAATGAGGACAATTTAGGTAGTACTCGCCTTTGCTCTGCCTAAACCTCACGTCACAGTTCTCTTTCTCTGTCGTGAGATTACATGTATTATTCTCCACATGAACAGTTGTTTCATCTGTGCAGGCCGTTGTAGTGCACAATGTGATTCCCAACAGGGTGTCACATGGCAGAGGGTCCTGAGGGACACAGTCCAGATATCAGTGCGGCCCTGCCTTATGAAGCCTCAGAGCAGATTAGTGCAGAGAGCTTGCCCCATACGGATACGCCTCAGAGGACTACCCAAAACATGGATCACAATCTGAATGAGAAATAAGAAAAGCCAATATACTTTTCACCCTAATAAATGTATGCATCTGTAAATAAAGACTGAGCTGTCTTCATTTAGACAGTAAGGGTTAAGCCATCATTATGAACCATCACAAAACAGCTCTGCTGTCTCTTGACATTGGCAAAATGTCAAAGCTAATGTGAGTTTGACAGCCCTCCTCTCTTAACCCCTCTACCTTATTTAATCACGTCTCACTGGGAGACACTGGCCTCCTGAGTCTCCTGTGATGACCTCAATTTTGACATCATTAGAGGCTCTCGCCATCATCGCCACATGTGCCACAGGACAGAGGAGGTCATTAAACAGTTGAACGTGGCTATTGCAATGGGTATAAAAGATTTGAACATGCTCTCTTTTCTCTTCCTATCTTGCTTGCCACACACACACACACACACACACACACACACACACACACACACACACACACACACACCTTTCTCCTTATAGAGGTAAATGTTTCAGCAAAGCACAGATCACATTTAGGCTAAACAAAGTAAAAGCCTTTTGTGTAACAGAAGCATAACTGCAAGCAAGGGCATATTCTACTGGGCAACAGGCAACTAAACAATCCAAATACTGTATCTTTAAGCCAAATGAAAAACACTTTACATTAAGATGATCTTATATTAACTAGTCAGAGCTCACGTTAGCTTTCAAAATATCTCTGCATTTTAAAGATTTTACTTACATTCTGTGATGGTAATGAAATAAATGAACGTGGGTGTATAGGGCCCAATATTTTAACAGTTACAGAGATTGCGGACAGAATAGAGCAATATAGACATTAATGCGGAATTCACACGTTAATGTGGAATTCAGCAAAATAAATATAACATATTTTTCTATAATCGAAATACATGTATAGTCCCGTAATATTAATAGTCACCACTTTTCTCCTAATATAAAAGGCAGCAAATATGGAGGTTCATTTGCACTCTATTTAGATATATATGCAGTGTGTGTTTCTGTTCCTGAACTTGGCCAGCATGCGCTCCATCATAACATTGCACCATTGTAATGCGCTTGATAGCTGACAGCTATAAACAACGGTATTTACACCATTCAAATTTTCCCAATCAAACAATGCTTGTTTTTTTCCGTATCACTCGCTTATCCAAATGCATATGACTAGATGTAAGCTACTATTTAAAGGCAAACAAAGAAGAATATCTATAATTTGTCTTTTCCTTTGCTTGCAAGTAATTATATGACTGTCTTGCTAATCAGGCGGCTCTCTCACTCAAGGAGAGCATGGTCGAACTAGCGCGAGTGCTGCTGAATGTTATTGCTCAATTCATTTTAATGAAGGAAAGCGAGTGGCTCGCTGTGAGATGCATGTGGGCCGATTGAAAAATTAAGATATCCCAACTTTCACACGACAATCGTGTCGGACCGACCAATCACAGGACTTAGTGTAGGTGAGTGTATCATGTCCTCCGTTCAAACAGAACTTTGGTTTCATCATTGTGTCAGCCAGCCAGCCTGCCCACAAAACCACCACTCCCACAAGCGAGGCCCTTTGGGAGAATCTAGCTGGCATAGGCAATTTATTTAGTAAACAGTGTGTATGTACTGTTACAGTGGCCATGTTGGCTACTGTTTAGCGCTACAACTTGCTTGCTGCTATCGCACCTGTAAAGCGAGGTCAAAGTACACAGCTTCAGCGCTCCTTCTGTTTACAACGTGTATTGCGATTACTTTAACATCAACCGACTTGAATCGTCACATTTTCATTGATTTTCAACCAGCTCTGAGTGCATCGTTAGCATCCCTACCTAGGCCACATAATTTGTGCCAATAGCATTTATTTCTACATTTTTCATGTGACCTTATAATAATCTGCCAATTGAATTTAGCTTGTATTTACATGGCTAGATGCTTCATAAGCAGATTCAACAACGTACCAGCGATTTTAAACCATGGTGAAATGATCACCCTGACTGTGTTTTTACTGACAGCTGAACCAGCCAATTGATCATTCAGTATTCCCCAGTGACAGACATGAAAATGACAGGTTTTCAGTAACTTTCTCCTCTACACAGTGCTCATAAATGAAGAGTGGAGAGTAGGTGTGTAACGGTACACCAAACCCATGTTATGGTACGTATTGCATTTTGAGGGTACTGTACGTTTTAGGTTTCTTTGCAAAAAAATTATTGAAGAAAGTCATTAAAGATCAGTTTTTAGTTTTAAAGACACTGAAATTGACTGAGTTATTCCAAGGGTGCAACACATGTGAGCAAAACAATTGTTTCCCAACACGTAGACAACTGTTTCACAAAATGTTCTTGTGTCATGTTATCTTAATTGCATTCTATACATGTCTGAGATAAATTATAATGAAAGGCAAGACTTATGTGTAGCAATATTAGAGTCCAATTTTTTCTGTAGATAAATCAGAAGATTTTCCCATGTTGATTCATCACCAACACTCGCCATTGTAGGTTTAGCTTTCCACGTGTTACAATAACAAGGTTAGGAAAGTGCTAACAATGATTACAATGTCGGTTACGATGTGAGAAAATATTCATATTAATCAGATTTTTTTGAAGAAGCATTAAAATTACATTAGCTAGCAATTTATTTATAATTTAGTGTTCTATGTATTTGGGTTCATGTGCAAACCTGCGAATAGCACGGTTACATATCCATGTACCATTACAGCCAAGTGGAGAGCGTGTTTGATTCGCAGGATCAGACTTTTTGGTTAACTCAAAAAAGAAAAGTTGGAACTTGCAAATTTAACTGGAATCTCATGGCCAATACAGCCATGTTTTCATTTATTTTTTCTGTTAAACAAAAATGCAGAATCCTGCCTTAATGCAAACTCTGTTAGGACAATAACAGCAAGAAATTCTAATGACAACACTAGAACAGTCGGATTAAAGAGCTCTCATGTTGCCCCAGTCAAACCAAAGATTCTTCTTGTTAACGTCAGTCTAAAAGACCTGCTTTTTTCATGCTGCGGTTTACTGCTTAACTCTACGTAGATGGTCAGATGTTGTGATTTTTTTAGACATCTCAAATGTGGCTGTCTGGATGAAATTTCTACATGTTGTCATTTGCTGTGAAAGTGGATACAGTTTACAATTTTGTGTGAAGTTTAAAATATGTATGGTGGCTTACCATGTGAACATCTGGAGGGAGGCACAGGGGCACAGAGAAGGGAAGGACACCACAAAAGTGGGGATAAAACCACTGCTATCTATGGATTTGACTGAAGAGCCAGTGATTACCTAAACCCTTAGGCTCATGTTGGCCAGAACATTCTATGGGCCAAGGTATTTTCTCCTCCAATAGTGGAAGTGTTCATTCCACATTCTAGAGAGTAATTTCAATTAAGCTATAGTACGTTTTGTTTATTAGTGGTGTACTGTGCACTTGTTAGCTGTCTAAAATATTGATTTGCTCACTGTCTAATCCTACGCTGCAATAACGGCTGAACAGATCACAGTATGTGTTTATCTGACCTCCCCTGCAGTAGCTTCCAGCTGACCTAATGTTATGATGAGCTATTGTGGAGAAAGACTGCTTGTGAGGGCGGATACCTACGGCCTCTGCTCACTGCCGAGCTGTGAACTCATTTGTTCCACCTGTGATGAACCAACAACTTTGGAAGGAACAAGAGCATTTTCTAACGCGTTCTGTGCTCTCGCTGTGTCTGTTTCATGTGCTCCTTTGTGTGCTGTATTCCAGGGCAGCTTTTCCCACACTGAGTGGGGAGAACAGGAAGGACTGCACTACACAGCAGGCTGCTGCCTTCTGCTATTATGGCTGTGATCCAGTCATCACAGGGCGTCACTTTACCCCAGCATACTGTAAGGGAACCAAATGTCACCCTTTACTTAATGGAGCCACAAGCCAAAATGCTTTTCACTGGGGCAACAAGATCAACAGCCTCTTAATGAGGAAAGTACAACTGACACACCTAGCCTCTCCAGCCCCTTTTCATTTTAAAATGGCTTCATCCTGACGTTACAGACCGAGGACGTCCAAACAGGGAAAATGTCTAAATGGTATAATATGGAAAGCAATGCCTACCAACCTCCTGTTTTTGTCACTTTTCCAATATGGCTTGCCTGGACATTCAAGTCTGTTGTGCTCCACACGTCATTGGCTATAGAGTGAAAACTTTCTTACACACAATCTCTGTCCTACAGCAAGCTGTTAATTGAGCCATCTTCAGCAGCTGATCCAAGGGTTAAACATCAATTAAGGTAATGAGCAGAGAGGGCCATTGGATGGTGGAAGGGCTCCCATCTAGAGGGAAGTGAACTGAGGCCTAGGCGGGGATAGTGTGTCTGTGAAGGGGTTAAGGATTGTTGTTAAGGATTGTAATTGTTGAACCAGCAGGGTAAAAGTCCTTTCTACATTCTGTGATGGAAACTGAAGTGATGCAGTGTTACATGAGTAGCCAGGAGGCGTGTTCTCCCCGATAACAGACATCAAGGATACTTTAAATCAGATTTTGTTGAAGGAGAAAGCATCCACCTTTCAGGAAATATTGTGCTTCTTGTTATTTTATAAATTACATATGATAACATATTTGCGGAGAAGGAATGTGTTGTTATATACAAGTGCACATTGATCCATTCACACTCTGCCTCTCCTTCATTTCCTTTGGCCCTTAAAAAGTGGACAGAGGAGAGAAGAGGCAGGAGGACATTAGACTGAACCAGGGAGGGGAGCAGGTTTCAGGGGATAATAACACTGGAGCTTGGTGGAGATGCTGTTTCGTGCTCACTTCTAATGAGCTAGTTATGAAATACATTGAATAGCATGGACAAACAGCTGAAAGTCTAATTTTATTTAGAAATTCTTAGCATTTTATGTGGCTGAGACAGCTGCTGGCTCTGTAGATGAGGTTAAAACACCTTTGACCTGAGCACATAGAACATGGCACCAGAAAATTGGGATCAGGGACAGAGTGTAGCAAACCGCTTCAACACAACAATCTCATGATTACTCACTTTAAGTCTAATTTCATAAAATTGTTTTGTCCCATGGTACCTTTGCTTGCACTGTTCTGGACAATATATTACTTATCTGCCATTTGCACTATATCTACTTGCACAGTTATGTTCACTGTTAATTACTTCCACTGTATTTGCCTTGCCACTTTACTTACCAACTTGATCTACCTTTCTAATACAGATTGTACATATACCTACATGGTTTACTCTGCAGTCTTGTAACTTGTATTTTGTCTGTATTTTTATTCCTCTGTGTAATTAATGTGTCATTTGTCTAATTCATGTGTAACTTTGACATCTTGGACCTTCTTCGCTTTATCTTGGCCGGGTCGCCGTTTCAAATGAGAAACTGTTCTCAACGTGCCCACGTGGTTAAGTAAAGGTTAAATAAAAGAAAATTAGGACTGACTAGTATAACTGCTCTACATTCACTAAAACGTGTCTTTTGTGCAACCACCCATGTCAGTTTACAAGTGGCAGCTGCTCAACTCTTAAAGGGGATGTCGTATTCCAAATATCTGCTCTTTGGAATTCTACCATAGACCTCAAACCAGAATCACTGGACGCATAATGACCCAATAACATCAAAACATGATCACATATGCCTGGGGTTCTTTTCTGCTTATGAATACTTATTTCAATGCCAAACCCACTACTGGTGTGCATGGCGAAGAGCACTGTTTTGTCACGTGGTAGAGCAATTATATTTCCAATGAACTTCTGCTCATCAAAGCATAAAAGTAATTGCAAATTGTAGTGTTCATGATATACCATTGGTGTCATTAGTCAATCGTCTGAAATGCCATATAACATGCTTCATCTCAGGCCATATTGAGGTAAACTTATGAGTTTGAGAATGGAACACTGAATTCACTGAAATGATCCTTCTCAACAGGTATTCAACATTTGGTTTAATTTGATTTGCGATTGGTTCAGTCACCATGTTTTTATATGTAGAGTACGTCAATCATGGATCAGGTTTTATATTTGCAGTAATCATTCCACAAAGATCTGTAAGAGAAACAAATGAACGGTAAACCCTTACACCCTGCTGTTATACTCTGCTCAGAGCACTACATTCATCCAATCTGCCTTAAAATAAAAAATCCAGCTTTGTAGTAGAAATGGAACTCTAAGGTGGCCTCCTTTAGGCAAATAGGTAGAAACAGATAGAAATTAAAATATAGAAATGAATTTAGTAAAACATCTCATTCTGTTTCATGACTGTATCCATATCCTTGTTTTCATTCTTCTCCCTTTTGCAGTCTGACATTTTGATATTTTGTCAGAGGCATTACCCAGATTAAGTTAAATTCCCCCTTTTTTTATACTCTCTACGAATATAAAGGATCAGATCTTACTTAAGCTAGTCAGATGTTGTTCTTGTTGTGGTGGTATCAAGACATCACCTATGTAGGCAAAATGCAACTTAGACACACTTCAGTCAAATGGAGAAAGGAACCAGAAACCAGAACTCTTTGCTCAATGTGGATTGATCATGTGATGGTTTGTCCCCGTTTCCTTCTGTGGACCATTTACAAACATGGCTCATAAAGATCCTGAACCTTTGCTTTCACAGCACAATGTTATCATGATCAGAAACCACAAGTGAATCTTATGTAATTTTCCTTTGGAAAATGCAACTGCATCCTCTAACTGATCTCCAAGTACAGTGGATTGTCTGTCACTTAATATTTTCACAAAATATTTTAGATTATTGTAGATAGCCTTTATATTAATTTAACATGCAACCTACAACAGTCTGAAAAAAATACCCCCCCCCCAAAAAATAATATACAATGTATAAATGTGCTAGCAACGGCAAGCTATTTGAATGTCTATGAAGGGTTCATGTTTGTTTTCCTTTAATATCTATAGTTGGTTAACATTTTAATCTTGCTATTTGGTCTGATTTAAATCTTTTAACTTGACCTTTGTCGATCTGAAATGAAGACAGATTCAGCAAATGAATGGCCTATTTCTTGCTTGAAATGTTTTCAGAAACACGTTTCAGTGAACTATTTTTGTAAAATATGAGATCGTATTCAGAATGATTACATTATGATTAATGTAACTGTAATGATTGCATTACAGTCTTTGAAATTCAGGAGCAGCCAGACCCACGTAATGCGTTTGTACAATCAGCTGCCATGTGTTGCGTTTGTCACGCTCATCCCGCTTGTCATTTCTGGTAAGTGTTTTAACATAGGTGTTGAAAGTGGGCACAATGGCAGTAAGTAGTTTGTGCACATTAGCAGTGTACCAACGAACCGTGCGACGCACACACGCACCGAACCGAGACAAGCGAACCGAACGGTTCGAATGTTTTTTCATGAACCGTGCCACCCCTAGGATAGCCTGGCAAGCTAGACCCACATCAAGATGTTGGGTCTGGGAACTCACCATTGGCAGTGCTGAATCCGAGGGGCGGGATAAATGGTTGTCTTTCAAATTCCCTATGCACGCAATAGGATAGCGCTACAACCAACCAGAGCAACGAAGTGTCCGGTCTGCAAAACTCTGAACACATCTTCCTTTTGCAAGAACGACTTCAGTGCCATTCTTTGTTATTTTCTCAAAGAAAAGATTAACTCCAAGTCTACCAGAGTTGCGGCCAAAGCCGATTTGAAAGACCGCTGTTCGCCCACTGACTCTATACACGTTGTAATTGGCCTGACCAGAATTTGGTTTTTCCAGCTCGCAAGTCAACGGAGAGTTGTTAGACTGACCCTAGCTACAAATTATATTTGCTGCCGCTAGGGTGCGTCTAGATTTCTAGGGAACCCTAGGAGCCACTGTAGCTCATATTGCTGAAAACATTAATGCTGGTTGTGATAGGAAGGTGTCGGAAAACACAGTGCATTGCAATTTGTTGCTCATGGGGCTGCTTAGCTGCAGACCAGTGAGGGGGGGCCTATGCTGACCCCTGTCCACCGCTGAAAGTGCCTTCAATGGGCACGTGAGCATCAGAACTGGACCAGGGAAAAATGGAAGAAGGTGGCGTTGCCTGATGAATTACATTTTTTTACAGCACGTGGATGGCCAGGTGCGTGAACGTTGATGGTTCAGGAATGGTTTGAGGGCTCAACAACAAGTTCAAGGTGTTAAATTTGCATCCAAATTCCCCAGATCTCAATCCAGTCAAGCATCTGTGTTTAATCCGATTCATGGAGGCCCCACCTCGCAACTTACAGGACTTAAAGTATCTGCTGCCAACGTCTTGGTGCCAGATACTACAGCACACCTTCAGAGGTCTGGTTGTTCCATACCTCGAGGTGTCAGGGCTGTTTTGGTGGCAAAAGGGGGACCTACACAATGTGTGTGTGGGGGGTATTATTATTATTTTATTATTCTTTTCTAAATTTTCTCTCCCTGTTGATTAGTGATTTTATCCTACAATCTGTATTGCCCTCAAAACTGATCAGTGCCTCTTTCATACTGTGATTTTATCCTACAATCTGTGTTGCCCTCAAGACTGACCAGTGCTTCTTTCATACTGTGATTTTATCCTACAATCTGTATTGCCCTCAAAACTGATCAGTGCCTCTTTTATACTGTGATTTTATCCTTATTTGATGTTCAAAACATATTACTCACCTAATGTCTGCTGCAGAGGGATTAAGGGATGAAAATACTTTAGAAAATGTAATAGTCAGACAATTATTAATATGATAATTATTTTAGCAAAAATATTTATCTTTAATTCGAAATTGGTGGAGTCATTGACAATAGAAAGGTTTCATAATTATGTGAAGCATCACAGTACAGTAGAAATACACACAGCAAATGGAAACCCATCATGGCTGTGGCTAAGAGATAGATGGACAATATTGAACTTAAATATAGAGTTGATCAAATAAAAAAATAATGATTGAGGAAAATATAAAATGTATAAGCGAGAACTAAATGTTAAAATGTCATTGGTCTCAACTATTGGTCAGGTAAAGGTTAGGATTGGGGTAAAATATAGACAGCAATAATATTTAAAAACGTGGGATTGGAAATTATGCATATTTTAGAACAAAGACTATACATATGTCGAATACTTAAGATGATCCTTCCCATAAAAAATAAATAAAAATACTTTAGATCACTCATTGATTTTATCTGCTGAATACATATTGTTTCTACTGATACAGAAGATATTAAGGAATTTTGGTCGAGGTACACCCAAAAATTGCAACAAAATATATTATTAAAAATATCAAAAATCCCATTATATAATTGAATTAAGCTCACCCATCACTTGATTTGTGAAATAAAGGGGATCTCTGCTGCTGCTGACACACCTGCAGATCAAATACACATCTAAAATGTTCTTCTGAAACTCAATTTCTGCCTAAAAAAACATACCCAAATGTAACCTCTTGTTATATTGGACCTGATGTAAGGAGATACACATGCTTGATATTTTTTTTAAAGGAAAGACTTTGAAATTGTGGATATGTAAAAATAATTTTGAATAAGTGCACACAATGAACCTGGCTCAAGATTAAAGAAAATGCATACTTTTTTTCTACATCTTTCAAATGCAAATAGGCAAGGCAAGGCAAGGCAAGTTTATTTATATAGCACATTTCCTACACAATGGCAATTCAAGGTGCTTTACATAAACAGGAAAACATAAACATTTAAAATGGTTAAAATTAGAGCAATTTAAAATAAAAGCGAAACAGTTAGAAAAATAGTACAGTTTAAGAAATAAAAGAGACTGAACGAACCATATAAAATATAGTGCAATCGGGTCGTACTTAGCATGGAGTTCATTCAGTAAAAGCGTAGCTAAACAGATGTGTTTTGAGTTTGGATTTAAAGGTGACTACTGTTGGAGCACATCTGATCTCCTCTGGGAGCTGGTTCCAGCTTCGGCTGGCATAGTAGCTAAAAGCAGATTCTCTGCGTTTTGTCTGAATCCTTGGTATCTCTAGCTGATGTAAGCCTGATGATCTGAGTGGTCTGTTGGGTTTATATTCAATGAATAAAAAGCCATATTAATATTGGGTGCTGGAAACAATTCTAATATTGTCCCCCAAGGGAGGACAACATATGTCAAAATTTGAGAACCAAGGAGCTATTGACTGTTTTGGAACAGGGCCCCAATTGTCCTTTACTATTGGGCCCAAATGTGCCCAAATCTACACAAGTCCATCCATTTTTCATCCATCCATTTTCGTCCGCTTATCCAGTATCGGGTCGCGGGGGCAGCAGCTCTAGCAGGGGACCCCAAACGTCCTTTTCCCGAGCCACATTAACCAGCTCTGACTGGGGGATCCCGAGGCGTTCCCAGGCCAGGTTGGAGATATAATCCCGCCACCTAGTCCTGGGTCTTCCCCGAGGCCTCCTCCCAGCTGGACGTGCCTGGAACACCTCCCTAGGGAGGCGCCCAGGGGGCATCCTTACCAGATGCCCAA
>JACXGM010010478.1:0-26211 GCA_016801145.1 Umbra pygmaea | reverse complement strand
ACTTCTCGTGCAAAAAACAAACTTGCATGCGCGCACCTGCGTCAGACTGATTCTGGCTGGACAGGATTTACCGTGAGTTTTCAAAATCACGGTAATCAAAGACGGTTTTAATGAAAATGAAATTTTAAACGGTAATACTAACCGTACAGGCATTTTATTGTGGTTTACCGTGAAACCGGTAATCGTCCCATCCCTAGAAGACAGAGACTGTTAGTCAGTCAGTCGGGGAATTAAACAAGGTGTAAGGTGCAGCCCATTGGAGGCTGGCTGTTAGATGGAATCTAAATTGTCATAGTCTTATCAGCACTTCCATGGCAGAGGTCAAGGGCATCCTGGGGAGAGTAAATTGTGCATCTGAATACAGCATAAAGAGCTCTCGTGTTTGCTCTGATCAGAGCCCAGTGGAGGGCAGGCTGGATGGAGCTGTGTGTCAAAATCCCCTGAGACCATGTCAACGAGTCCCTCTGTTACATCACCCTGCATCCCTGGAAACCACAGGAAATGCAGGGGCAGAATGTCATCTGGGGAGAATTGGCCTGTGACATGGATGTGTACTCTGGGTGATTGTTACCCTGCTAGGTCTCTCTCGCTCTTCCCTCTCATCTCTGCATCTTTATAAACACAACTTCCTTCCCTCCTCCAGAGTGTTCCTTTTTCCCAGATGTTTGCCCACTCTCCCTGACGACTGATTGGTTTGTTTAAGACGTCTGTGGTCCCTCTACAGTCATCTCCTCTTAGTGGAGGAGTACTTTCCTGCTGCTAGTTTGCCATGCTGTGTAAATGTTTACACGGCCCTGATGGAGCATTCCAGTCTGATGCCAGATTTTGTCCAGTCCTACTTAAGTGTTACATTCTGGCCCACGGGATCACCAACCCTGGGGCATTGCATTCGCCCCTGTCCTGTTTTCAGTAATGTTTTCTTCAATGTTGGGTGTAACAGTTGACTTTACACACTGTTCTGAAATAAAGATAGCTTGTTTTGTCTCTAATGAGGTGGTTGCACCCACCCCGTCTCTCTCGTCCTTCAAGGTTAGGTTGTGGTCATAGTACTGAAGTGTGTAATCAGCTGACCGTGTTATTGCGTTTTGCTTACTCCACCCCCCCTCCTCTCTCCGCAGTCCCCAGAGTGGTGGCGGTATCTCCCCAGATGCGTCTGGTGGAGGACAACCCCTCCTCCCTGTCACTGGTGGAGATCTACAAGCAGCGCTGCGCCAAGAAGGGCATCGAGCATGACAACCCTATCTCACGCTACTACGACCGCCTGGCCACCGTGCAGGCCCGGGGCACCCAGGCCAGCCACCAGGTACTACCGCTAGGACTGCTGGGCACCGCCCATTGACGCTAGGAATATTGGGCACTGCCCATTGATGCTAGGACTGTTGGGCACCGCCCATTGACGCTAGGGCTGTTGGGCACCACCAATTGACGCTAGGGCTGCTGGGCACCGCCCATTGGCGCTAGGACTACCCAGTACTGTCCAGTAGTGTCCGGACCACTCAGTGTAACTGTGCTGTATTGACCAGGTGCTGCGGGACATTCTCAAGGAGGTTCAGGGCAACATGGTGCCTCGCAGTATGCTGAAGGAATGGGCCCTGCACACCTTCCCCAACGCTACCGACTATTGGACCTTCAGGAAGATGTTCACCACCCAGTTGGCTCTCATCGGCCTGGCTGAGTTCATGCTGCACCTTAACCGCCTCAATCCAGAGATGCTGCAGATAGCACAGGTACACACACACACACACACACACACACACACACACACACACACACACACACACACACACACACACACACACAGTGCTTCCGTTACACAACCAATTCTCCCAGTCAAGGATACTTGGAATCAGCGATTGATGCAGTCTGTCAATGAAAAGAGGTTTCAACGATGAGATGGAGGCAAATATATTCTGGGATGCTCTTCCTAGACCCCTAGATTCAATAGAGATGAGCAGCCCTGCAGCCGGCAATACGCATCACTTCCTCCTCCCTGTGACATCAATGGAGCTCTGTCAGTCAGCACGCTCTGAGACCATGCTGTTTTGACAGTCAGTCATATTCAGGCTCTCTGCTATCAGAGAAGAATTCATTTCAAAGAGCCAGGATGTGTGTGCGCACGTTTCAAACACAGTCACACACACAGAGCATACAAATAAAAGTCCCTATTAAACATGCTTGTGATGGGACTCAGGGGGGGTGCAGCGCTCTTTGGGTTGTGTCTGTTTATATGATGCTGGCATAAGACAAATGGTTAGATGGACAAAGACAGACCGCTCTGATCCTAGTCAGTCTCTGCTGACAGGCGTTCCACTGGACAGCTAAGCAGACGCATTAAGCCCCCTCTCTCTGTTCCACTTTATAAATCCCATTAGACACAGGCAGGATTACACACACACACACACACACACACACACACACACACGACACTACTTACATACACAATGTCCAGCCTCGCCTCAGTAAACAACCAAATATCCCTGTATTTTAAGACTAGTTGACTTCATGCGTCTTCGGCTTGCAGCCCCGTTGTGTGTCTATCGTGCTGCATGGAGGGATGCATGTCTCTGTCATGACGCCGCCCTTAGGGAATCTATTTGATGTCCCCTCCCTCATATTGGGATGTCTATACGGCTCCAAGATGGAGTACAGTGGGCTGTTAAATCCTTATTATTCAGGACACTGCCTCAGTCTGAACCAGAGGAGTCTCTCAGCCTGCGCTTATCTGCCCCCTGTCGTCTCAAGGCCATCGCTTTGGGAGAAGAAGGGAGAAAAAAAAACTCAATTGAAATGGAATATAATGCTTTTGCCATAAAGCTGTCATAAGCACCCTGGCCTTCTCCCATGAGCAGCTTATCTTCCCAGAATGCCCTTTGCTCTTCAGACATCACACAGGTCCCTCTTTACACATAAATGCAGGCTTAAAGACGACATCCAGCTGTATCTGCTTTACTCTCTAGGGACAGGTGTGGGGAGGGAGGTTATGAACGTCCTTGGGGTGATATGTGGACGTTGTACGGTGCTCCCTGTCAATAGCAGATCAATATCAGCAGTCATTTTGTAGTTAAATATTAACACCATACACAAACACACTTCTGTCTGTACTGGAAGACAGTTTTGTTCTGTGAGGGTTAATTGAGAATACATTTTTCTAGATCCTAATTGTTATAATGCTTAATGCTTCAACAGGACACAGGGAAGCTGAACGTGTCGTACTTCCGCTTCGACATCAATGACGCCACAGGTGACCTGGACGCCAACCGGCCTGTGCCCTTCCGTCTGACCCCCAACATCTCAGAGTTCCTGACAACCATCGGGGTGTCCGGCCCCCTCACCGCCTCCATGATTGCCGTCGCACGTTGCTTTGCTCAGCCTAACTTCAAGGTATGTCTAAAGACCATCAGAGCCATGGACTTTAGTTTATAGACCTTAACATCAGAGCCATGGACTTTAGTTTATAGACCTTGACATCATAGCCATGGACTTCAGTTTATAGACCTTGACATCAGAGCCATGGACTTCAGTTTAAAGACCTTACCATCAGAGCCATGGACTTCAGTTTAAAGACCTTACCATCAGAGCCATGGACTTTAGTTTATAGACCTTACTATCAGAGCCATGGACTTTAGTTTATAGACCTTACTATCAGAGCCATGGACTTCAGTTTAAAGACCTTACCATTAGAGCCATGGACTTCAGTTTAAAGACATTACCGGTAGAACTAGGGCTGGGTGATATATTAAGTTCTGGCGATATATTCGAGTTTGTCGAATAATTGGTCGAATAGTTGTTTTTTTCTGCCCATATTTGTTTCTCCGCCTGTACAAAAAACAGCCCTGCGTCACGCTTTCTGTAGAGCTCCTTTCCGCACAGCGGTCCTTGCTCAGGGTTAAATGGATGTAAAAGTAACCATATCCACTAATCAGTCCAACAGCCTTGCCTGTCTACATTGACTGCGTCTTTAAGCTATTTAATCTCATGAAGGATAACATTGAAGCGCAAAAATAATATACTTTAAATAAAAAAATTTTTTAAATTAAATGCTTAACCATAAGACTTTCCTGTGCATGCATTTCTGCAGTAAAACTATTGCTGCACGACAATACTTATCCAGCACCTAAGAAACGATCACGCAATAGAAGGGGAGAAAAGCTGGTGGCTCCTGCTTGGCCTGCACGATTCTGAGAATAATGAATCACATTTTTTTGCTTAGAATCGATATCATTATTCTCTGCCACAATTTTTTTCTCACAAAGTGTAATGTTTATTGCACATATGAACCATGACAAAAACAAATTGACAGTACCAAACAGATTTTTTTTTGCCACCTATAGAACATTGTGCATCACCACATGCCTGTAAACATAGAGGCTTCAATGAATAAAGAAAATAAAGTACATACTGACCATTTAAGTACAGTAGGCTACCAAAAATAGTAACATAACACATTGAACTAAATCTGAACTACTTGAACATGTCTGTACAAAAACAAAAAACATTTTTTTTAATCAAAGTAATTTAAAATTTAATCGGGAACAGGGGTGACTCAAGATTGCAATTTTATAACGATTTATCGTGCAGGTCTAGCTCCAGCAGGGACGTTCAGCAAACTGCTGCATTAACATAATGTTTTCCTGAACGTTTGAAAATAAACACAGAGCAGCGAAATCAGAGCAAATCTTAAATGTAAAGATGTAAATTTGGGAACAAATGATATGGGAGCATGACATATATGTTAAAATACATATCACCCATTGTTTCTATTAGATCGCTTGTATTGCTTTTTTAACCTGGTGGATACATTTATATCTATAATATAATGCCACTGTCTTGGCAACATGCCAAATACATTGAGAACCAGTGCATACAAAATAGAGCTGACAAATTTGTCGTACTTACTCACCACATCTAATATGATTGAGTATTATTCTTTTACTAGAATACATTTTAATATTAATTTGATAGAGATTGGTAAACATTCCAAAACAATATGTGTGTCTAGCACACGTCTTTGACAAAGAAAGTGCAATTCTTCACATGTTAATTTCAATAAACAAAATCCCCCCCTTTTTTTTTCTATACATGTGTACACATTTTCCAAACACTTAAAATAACTAAATATTGAGATATATATCGGTAGTCATTAGAAGCTACAAAATATATTGAGATAATCATTTCAGGCCATATCACTCAGCCCTAGGTAGAACCATGGGTCTTAGTTAACCAAACAAACATCCGTCTCATTTCTCAGTTCTTGTCTTAATTTAGACACCTGTAATCTTGATGAATGTTATCCTGTGTGGGTGTCATATCCTCCAAATGTAAACTTGGACGGATACTCAGTGAGGCACAGAAAAACAACATGCTCAGCCAGGCTGTGGCAGGGAGGCTTCTGTATCTATGTTGGTCCGGTAATGATAGGGCAGCAGCCCGATCCTGTACTTACTGACAGAGAGCAGAGAAGGACAGGGGCTGCTTTAGGAGGTGGGGAAAGTGGGCTGGAGGAACACAAACATCCAGGCACAGGGTACAGACCGAGAGAGCTAGATGTATCTCTTATGCCTCTTCATAGTGTGGTGGGTGGAGAGGACAGGACATACCATGGGCAGGCTGTGCGGGCCTACAGAGCCAGCTAGTTATTTTGCTGGTGTTAGCTTTGTGGCTCTGTAGAGCAATTATATGCTTAGCTGTTGTTAGCTGTTAATTGTGGTCTTTGTGGGACCAGCTGGTAGTTAGCTGCTGGTAGTTGGTTAGCCAGGTGCTTAGCTGGTGTTGGATGTTATCTCCATGGAGCCAGGCAGGTGGTTAGCTGCTGTCACTGTAGCTTTGTGGTTGTTGGGTTGGGATGCTCTGTAAAACACTATCCCACCACAGAGCAGTGCCACCATTTTTATTTTTTCTCTCGCATCAGAACTTGTTAACGTTACAGTTTCCCATTAATATTTCCCAAATTAAAACATCTTCAACTGTCCTTTTAAAGTTTCTGTTTTCTTATAAATGATGCATGTTTTCGCATCCGCCCTCTTTCGTCCATCTAGGTGGACGGTATCCTGAAGGCGGTGCTCCGTGACGAGATCATCGCATGGCACAAGAAGACCCAGGAGGACACGTCCATGCCTCTGTCTCCAGCGGGTCAGCCTGAGAACATGGACTCCCAACAGCTGGTGACTCTGGTGCAGAAAGCAGTGACGGCCATCATGACCCGTCTCCACACCCTGGCACAGTTTGAGGGTGGGGAGTCAAAGGTCAATACTCTAGTGGCTGCCGCAAACAGCTTAGACAACCTCTGTCGGATGGACCCTGCCTGGCACCCCTGGCTGTAAGGAAGGGACTGTTCATCTGTTGAGGGGGTGGGCCGCTAAGAGTAGGCCCCCTGGAATGTTTGAGGGACTGAAGAAGAATATGTACTTTTTTTTTCCCAACCTTTTTTCAATGACAACCGTTTTTCTGGGACACAAGTCTTTGGTGGGCTGCACATTGTGCTTCTCACACAACCGAAAGATGTCGTCTGAAGACCGTGTTGTACTATGTCGATGCCCTTTACTGTTGGGCCACAGAATAAAGCAAATCACGATGTCAACTGTCACTGAGGAAAATGCTTTTGTCACGTTATAACGCTGTGTTCTGTCAGGTGTTCCTTTCTGAGGAGTGCTTCCTGGTCTCCCCTTGAAACGACGCAGTGAGTTACTGTGGCGCGAAGCATGTGAACCAATCAGACAAGGCTCCCAGATTAAATAGTCTAGTTAATCCATTCTGACCTAGTAGTCAGATTATGTTTTCACCAAGAGCTATGTTTGTTTGCACTCAGTATTTGACAAGGACCACAGTGCTTATTCTGCGTTTTCTTTTTTGCCAAGAAATATCTGGTATTGTAAGTTCACAGATGCATTCTAAATGAAGCATCCGGTCTGGTTAAACTAGCTTAATCAGGTAACTTTTAAAAAAGACACTAAGACATTAAAACCCAACAGTCTGGTTTATTCTGCATAGCCTATGTGTACTTGACCTACTGTATGTTGTGTATATTATCCCACCTGGGTGTATTTGGGAGTATTGCACTGTCTTATAATGCTTATTTTGTGAACATGTCATCATTAGATTATTTCACTCTGCTTGATTTTGTAAAAGTCATTACAAGTCTTTTTTAGACGTTGACAAAATGACTCCAAAGAATCAACAAAAGCAGTTTTCAAAATATTGTTAGTACTTCTTTTTGAGTTTATATCATTATTTAAGACCGAGTTATGTGCAGGATTTTCTTTTAAATATATATATATTCTTAAATAATGTAGAATATATTGCTCTTGTGAATTATGAGTCTGTCATTCCTTTTCACTGTCTGTAGTGTTTGGCTGCTGTATAATGTCCGAGCTACTCAAAAGACATTTTTACTTAACGTTTTGGTTTGTTTCAGCTGTTGGGGGGGTCTACATAATGAAATTTCCTTTAGCACAGCTGTCTTACAGTCAGACTGAAGCGTTCAAGGCTCACACTGTACACAGTGTATAGATACATAATGTAGTCTGTGGGCTAACCTGAACTGCCTTCATATGCATTGTTCCCCATTTTGTAAAGGTACAGTGGTTCTTGGGGCAACTGGTTGATTGTTACCTCCTGCCTTGTATATATGCATTTTGTTTTAATAAAATGCTCTTTTTTTAAATTGTTATCATTGTCTGCAGACACCCATTTGTGTTGGCACACACAATTTTACGGTAAAGAGAGATTGGTTCCTGTCCTGTATTACGCATGATCATCCTCACTGATGTTGCATCTAATAACACTTGAGTTACATTCGAGTTGAAGGTATTACACTTTCAGAAGAAAGGCTGCGCTTTACATTTCGTCAAGCACGGCAAGAAAGCTGATGCATAGTGTGACCAATTCTCTAGAGAATATCATATGGACAGACATCAGACATCAAACATAAATGTGGCCCCCCACTTAGAGCTGATGGTAAAGCTTTTTCAGGTGTTACAATTTTTGGAAGTGGGAGGACCTTTGGCCCATATACTTGCATGTAAACTACAAGTGGAGTGGGTGCAGATCTAAAGCTTTGCTGGTGGTGGGAGTTACTTTGGCTCAGGTTTATTTGAACAAAGAGTATTCTAATATAAGCTTTTCTATTTTTGGGGGGGCCTTGCTCTCCCTCGCTGTCATGGATCCCCAGAAACAGCATTGAGGTGGGGTCCACTTTGGCCCCCTCCCCCGGCGATTAATAAAAAGATCTTTGTACTCTGGCTTCTCCTGTCCATACTCAGAATCTGTGGCAGCCTCTTTACATCCAACTCTCTTTATCTCACTCAATTCAATACATGCTTTATTGGCCTGAATGTAAGGTTGCCACTGTTGCCAACTTAATCATGTTTGGGCAGAAAATAGTGATACAGCAAAATGTAAATAAATACAAAAAGAGTAAAACAAATAATATGGACAATTTTAATCAATGTATCAGAAATGTTTATTGTGGGTGCTATTGTTTCTAATTTATAATGACCTACTTGGACGTATTCAGCTGTGAGATCTACTCTGTTTTCTCCTAAGAAAAGTCACATTTCTCCTCAGCATACCTGAAAAAAATATGGCAGTTCTTGAGATTTCAAATAAGTGTTTCTAATTGAATCATATTTAGAGCAGTGAATTAGGAAGTCAGGTTAATTTTCTACTCCTGACCCACAGTGTTGGCAAAAGCCTTCTCTGAACATTCATGTTTTTTAAGGACATCCTGTTTCCATAGCGACTCTATGATCACTGAGTCTATACATTAGTAAAATCTTTCTCGTTTTTTTATTAATTGATTATTATAAGGTATTGTGCTAAATGTATCACTATTCAAAAGTTTGTAACAGAATTTATTTTTAAATTACATTTCATTAAATTTTTGCCAATAGGTAGTGTTAGCATTTTGGGTAAAGATTTTTATTTTTTAGTTCGTTATTGATGTTTTACTAGTGGTTGGGTGTAGTTTCTAGCCCAGTTGCTCTAAATGGCCACTCTTGGTTGTTGGGTTTGTATTAAAATGCCTTCTTGTGAACATTTTTTGTACCAATGTTTTTAAGTGATTACAATTGTTTGTATAACTTTACAACATATAGTGCTATAGAAAATTGCCCATATTCTGCCCTTGTAGGCTAGATTAGAAACATTTTGTGATCACCAACAATACTTGTGTTTTTCTCCTTGTGTAATATTTCAAAAGGGCTTTTTGTCCAACAATGTTATATTTACATGGAGAAAGAAGCCCACATTTTGCTGATATACAATACTTAGGAATTGGAGAAATTCAGCCAAATCATTGAAATTGAGGTTATACAGTGTCTTTCTATTTGCATAATATGCTCTGCATGATTTCGTTGTTAGACTTTCTCAAAACATCCAGATGAACTTATAGTCAGACCAAGCTAAATATAGCTGGAATGTGTTTCACTGTTTTTTCTAATCTACTGTATCTAATTTCCTGGGATCTGGACTTTTTCTTAATTGATAACTAATACAGTTCTAGGAAATACAATCACCTAAAGGATTATTAGGAACGCCATACTGATACTGTGTTTGACCCCCTTTCGCCTTCAGAACTGCCTTAATTCTACGTGGCATTGATTCAACAAGGTGCTGAAAGCATTCTTCAGAAATGTTGGCCGATATTGACGGGATAGCATCTTGCACTTGATAAAGATTTGTGGGATGCACATCCAGGGCACGAAGCTCCCGTTCCACCACATCCTAAAGATGCTCTATTGGGTTGAGATCTGGTGACTGTGGGGGGCCATTTTAATACAGTGAACTCATTGTCATGTTCAAGAAACCAATTTGAAATTATTCGAGCTTTGTGACATGGTGCATTATCCTACTGGAAGTAGCCGTCAGAGAATGGGTACATGGTGGCCATAAAAGGATGGACACGGTCAGAAACAATGCTCAGGTGCCATTTAAACAATGCCCAATTGGCACTAATGGGCCTAAGGTGTGCCAAGAAAACATCCCCCACACCATTACACCACCACCACAACCAGCCTGCACAGTGGTAACAAGGCATGATGGATCCATGTTCTTATTCTGTTTACACCAAATTCTGACTCTGAATGTATTAACAGAAATCGAGACCAGGCAACATTTTCCAGTCTTCAACTGTCCAACTTTGGTGAGCTCTTGCAAATTGTTGCGTCTTTTTCCTATTTGTAGTAGAGATGAGTGGTACCCGGTGGGGTCTTCTGCTATTGTAGCCCATCCGCCTCAAGGTTGTGTGTGTTGTGTCTTCACAAATGCATTGCTGCAGACCTCGGTTGTAACAAGTGGTTATTTCAGTCAAAGTTGCTCTTCTATCAGCTTGAAGCAGTCGGCCCATTCTCCTCTGACCTCTAGCATCAACAAGGCATTTTCGCCAACAGGACTGCCGCGTACTGGATGTTTTTCCCTTTTCACACCATTCTTTGTAAACCCTAGAAATGATTGTGCGTGAAAATCCCAGTAACTGAGCAGATTGTGAAATACTCAGACCGGCCAGTCAGCACCAACAACCATGCCACGCTCAAAGTTTCTTAGATCACCTTTCTTTCCCATTCTGACATTCAGTTTGGAGTTCAGGAGATTGGCTTGACTAGGACCACACCCCTAAATGCATTGAAGCAACTGCCATGTGATTGGTTGTGTAGATAATTGCATTAATGAGAAATTGAACGAGTGTTCCTAATAATCCTTTAGATGAGTGTATAAGCTTTGTTGTTGGCCCTGTTATTTCAGTGACAGCATACCACTTCTGTAGTAAGTATACTCAACTTTTCTTAACTCAATGTATCTGTTTTTTAGGGAGGAAGGCCAGACATTCTAAAGTCTAAAATGAATACATCTGAAGGAAGGTTAGCACTGTATCTCTGTACATCACATTTGATATCAGTTTTTTAATTGCTGTTAGTGGCTAAGGGCATGTTTTCAAACAATAGCTCTTGAACTTGTGGGTGTCTTTACTGCCCTTTGTAGTTAGGGCATCCATTTCACGCCTCAGGTGCCTTTTCTGATGGGAGGCTGGAAGTGAGATATGAAATTCAGCACACACGCACCTCAAAACAGAGAGATGTGTTGTGTCCTGTTTCCGTTGCCCTGTCGTGTCCCAGCCAGCCTGGGTGTCTGCTGATGTCTAGACTGATATCTGGGAGGAAGAGGTGATTGATGCAGACCTGTGGGATTATTCTGCCAACGGACCCTCACTGGAAAAGAACCTGGCAGCCAGAACTCTGTCTGCTCACATTTTATTACCTGTGTGACAATGGATCCATGAATGGATTACAGAAGGAACAAGTTAAAGAAAATAAAAAACATTTTGCGGTGAAGTACCTTGAACATTAGTTTTTAGAATGATACAGCAGCGCAGTTTTCACTCGCTATGGTTCACAGAATTGTTACATTTAAATTTTAGCCATAGCAGACTTATTAGGCAAGTTGTATTCTTGAGGATTAATTAATCAACTACAGTGCTCTCGGTCAATCCAAAATGTAAATACACCTCAAACCTGAATAGTGAAGAAAGTAAGTGAGGTCTTGGCTTTTTTGGAGAATATCTGTGTGCACAATTGTTGGGCAACTATTAGTGTGCAGATCAATTTCTTGATCTGGTAACGATCAACTTTTTGTGCATCAGCAACCACAGCTTCTCAGACACCGTTTAGAGAGGTGTAATGTTTTCCTTCACCCTAAATTTTGTCAATAGTGTTTAGGTCAGGTGAGGAATGGGGCCATATCATTATTCTTTTAACTTTAAGGCCTTTACTGGCTAGCCACACAGTGGACTACTTCGATGCATGTGATGGAGTTTTGTCCTGCATAAAAACCATGGTTTTCTTTAAGGATGCAGACTTTTTCCTTGACCACTGATGGAAAAAAATTACTTCTAAAAACTGGCAAAATCTTCAACCCGAAAATGTCAGAGTAGCTCATCTTTAAAATTACCAGCCCATACCAGTACCCCACCTCCACCTTGCTGGCGTCTGAGTCGAAGTGGACCTCTGTGCCGTTACTGATCCAGCCGTGGGCCCATCCATCTGGTCCGTCAAGGTCATTCTCATCTCATCCATCCATAAATGCTTTGAAAAATCTGTCTTTAAATATCAGTCTTGACATTTTAACTTGTGTCTTTTTCAGTGGTTGTCGCAGCCTGATCTCTTAGAAATCTGTGAAACTGCCATGGAGTATGAACATCAGAATCCATGACAGTTTCACGGAATGGCAGAAAAAAAAAAAAGAATATATGCAAAGTGTCCGCATGGATTTGAACTCGCAACCTTTGGTTTGTGAGTCGCATGTTTATACGCCCTAATACTGACCTAATAATTGTGCACACAGTGTAGTTCCACCTATCTTATCCAGTTCCACCTATCATTTGTCCAGTGGTTTTCTAACATCTCCTGGACTCCCAGCCATCTCACAATTTCGTTGAAGCTCTGAACAAGCTGACCTGAATCAAGAGGTCAAGGGTTTCCAAGTTGATTCAGTTGTCCTAGCTCTGGGATACATCTAGTACAGAAATACAGTGGGGCAAAAAAGTATTTAGTCAGCCACCAATTGTGCAAGTTCTTCCACCATAATTTACCAATTATGGTGAGAGAATCCTACAATGTGATTTTCTGGATGTTTTTTCTCATTTTGTCTCTCAAAGTTGAAGTGTACCTATAATGAAAATTACAGGCCTCTTTCATCTTTTTAAGTGGGAGAACTTGCACAATTGGTGGCTGACTAAATACTTTTTTGCCCCGTTGTCGCTGGGAGTCCCCAAGGATGTATTTGAGGACCAGTGTCTTCTTCTTAAGGTACAGTAGCTAGGTGGAGCAAAGAACATTTTACTCATTAGTAAAACATGTCATCAATAAAACATAAATCAGCTAAATGCATCCTAGTATGAGACAAGGGTATTGTTTTCTCATCTGTTTTAGTTGACAGAGTTCACCAACTCAATAATGTATTGGGTCAGTAGCAATGCTTGATTATATGCTTGGTAGAAGAGTAGTACTGTTCATCATACAGGTGAAGCATAAACACGCATCACATAAAGGCAGAAAGCCACAGCTTTGTATTTTCTTCAGATCAATGCTCTCCTATGATCTACGGTTCACATGAATAGTTTCAAGGAACACGACACCATCTCTGAGGTGATTAAATAAGTCATTCAATATCATGATGTCATTATTTGTCATGTAGCAGATTATGGTTTTATTTTGTACTGCATAGATCAGAGGGGTTTATTAAGGCAGCATGCCAAAAAACACCCTGTTCCCTATTTAGTGTGAAACTAATGTAGTGGTCCCTTCAACACAGGTCTGTTGTACCTCAAGGAGGCAGGGTTCTGTTTGGAACACTGTTTTGTGTTCATGTAAACAAACAACAGTTATTCACACAGATTTTAAATGATCTCATGTATTGTCTCATTTTTTATTCTTTACATTTCTGTTTTCCTCTGAGGATGGTTTATTCTGTTCTCTGACAGTACGCTATTAACATAGCTAATGGAATTCATTAACCATTTCTGCCATGATCCTTCAGGCTATTAGAGTTTCACTGTCTCAAAAAACTTCACCACACGTTTATGAAAACCAAGGTTGATAAATGGATTACATTTTCTGGGTCAGTGCTGGTAATGATTTTAAATGTCTATTTCATTTAATTTCACCCAGTTTGGGCACAGATACTATTTTCAGACATCTGTGAACAAAAATCACATCAACTGCATTCATTAATATGTTAATTCATTGAAATCTTCTCTTCAGGATGCTGTCAGTACATTGTTGTAGATTGCTGTAGTGTTTTTTCTTATTGACAGTATCAGCAAATGGTTAGTAACAGGGGGTGGTATGTAGCTCAGTGTTTAAGAGTCACAATCAGTGTTGGGAAAAGGCAGTTGTATTGTAGCTTGTTTACATGTTAATGTCCAGGCACCATAACTCCCATCTCCTCTCCACCTCCTGCAGTAACGACAGGCTCCAAGCAGCTCAACATCCTCAACCAATTATTAACTCTCCTCCAACAATGTCCCAGTCCTCTGGCTGACGAGGCGCTGAGGACACCTGCTCAGACCTGCCTGACAGCCCCGTTCCCCCAGTCCCTCAGCGCTGCAGCCTCCCATCCTCAGCGCGCTCCCTCCCAGACGCGTGATTTAATTTGTTTGGTAATATCAGGATTGGCATGTTCAGCCCAGCCTCACTCCAAAGTGAAATTGGACAGGGGCATTGGAGCCTCACCATGTAAAACCGTATCACCTTGACAGCTGCTCCAGTGGCCAGAGGATCGCTGCTGTGGAGGAGGGAAGGATGAGTAGAGAAGCACCTGGAATGGAGGCCCACACCAATTTCGCAGCGCTCCTTACACAGGGGAGTGGTCTGTCAAGCTGCCGTAGCTGGGGACAAAGAGGCAGGTGCCTGCCGGTGGTATGCTATGTACCCTGCTGAAACCTAGAGCTAATCCAATCCACCAATCACTCTCCAGTCTCACCAGACTCTCTGGGGTTGTATTTTCTCCTGATGACATTTGTTGTACCGTGTCACACTTAATTTGGTGATTTTTCTCCCTTACAATTGATTCCAATGTATGTAGCCAGTATTAGGTACACCACTCTATTGTTGAAAATAGATCACTTCTATAGACTGTGAACTTCTTGGTCATGGCTAACTATAACAGGCATTCAGTCATTTATTTAGTGTTTGTCTGTGCCAGGCAGTCCGGTGAAAGTATTTCCGGAAACATCAGCCTTCCTGGGTTGTAAAAGGTGTGACAAAGAAAAAGGAGGTTAGTTCTCAAGCTGAGCACCACATATGAAAAGTGTTCCTGACTAGATGCAGGCCTTGGTGGCTTGAGGTTAGCCTTGGATACCTCATGCAGACAAATGAACCATGTCACAAAGCAGGAATTATCTCAGAATGGTTTCCAGGAACACGACAGGAAGTCCAGATTACTAGTAGCCGGCTCAGTCTAATAGAGCATGTTTGGGATGATAGGCTGTTCGCAGCACGAATGTACCACCAACCAGTCTGCAGCAACTACATGATACCATCACACCAGCGTGGACCCGCAGCCTTGTGGAACGCTTCGGAGACCCTGAGAATCAATGCCCATGAGTATTCAGGCTGGAGGAAATGGTACAGATCGATATAGAATGTTTGTAACTAAAGATCTTCCTATTGAGTGTAAATCGTTGAGATACATTTACACAAAGTACTTGAACATTTTAAAATGTTCATTCAAAATTGTAACTCACCACAACGTGAAATACGTATATTTCCCAAAATGTTGAGCACTTTAAGGTGAAAGCTTCTTATTTAGTCATAACAACCTGCCATAGCAACGCTGTGGTGGATGCACAGGCTTTGTTTTCAAGCTGTTATTCTCAGAGTAATGCCTTGCCAATCGACAATGCAGTTCACAACCACCACCAGCAGAACACAAGCAGCGCAGTCATAGATATCGACTACTAGAGCAGGTACATTCCATGTCTGTCAGACCAGCCTAGCAGGAGACGGAAAGACAAACCAGTGAACCATATTATCCTGGAGTTTGAGTTTTACACCTTTCCACACTTTTAAAAAGTTTTAACTGCTGAGAAACTGCTGAGCCGGCAGTGAGAGATGATAATCAATTTAGTTTGACCTGAACTTCCCAAAGCCCAGAGGCAAAACGGCATCAGGGGTGTTGATTTCACTTTGTCAGTGTCAACTTCTCTGTCGGCTCTGATCTGTTAAGTTTCTTTGACTGACAGTGATCTATATCACCTGAAACAAAGAGGGGTGTTGAGCCGGGTATATTTTCAGGGAACATCACTTTCAGGAGAGAGGAAAGAATGATAATGAAATCAATCAATAAAATGAAACTTGACTAAATGACCTGGCAAAATAACTTATCTGAATCATTTGTCAATTAATGTTAATCTGAAACCAATATGAAGTCAGACATCTTCACTAATTCTGATAAACATTAGAATGTAAATATTAATAGTAATAAAATACTTTGTTGAAAACAATAGCGTAATGGTGTCAAAGTAAAGCAGTGCATTACAAATGCACCATAGAATAACCACCACTCAAACAAATAGAATCATCTGTGTTTTACATTCCCTGTGGAGTGGATCCTGTTCTATTTAACTGGTGTTATCCTTGTTCTTGTCCTGACAACACTACTAGGAAACAGAAATACAGAAAGGATGAGGGAGAGACAAGGTAGCCTGGCAGGCCAACATGAATACAGGGAGGAAGGCTGGTTCTGGAGGATTGATAGCATAAGGGAAGACAGACAGGCAAGGAGAGAAAACAGACAGGAGGAAAGAAAGCAGCTCAAGCCAGACTCATTTCCACCTCCAGTGGAGGGAGACGGCCTATTTAGCCTGCCTGTGAGGAGGCCAGGCTTCAGGGACGATAACAGATCACTGCCTATCAGGCAAAGGAGTGAGCACAGATCCAACTGATTGGCAAGGAGAGAGCCTTTCTATTTCCAATCCCAAGTAATTATCTGTCGACTCTGACAAAGTACTTTCTCCACTACTTTGTTCTGATGTTAATAAATGAATTTCTGAAAATTTCCCATTAGCCACAGTTTACAATAATAAACAGAATGTACAATACATACAGCGCTGGAAAAATGTAAGAGACCACTACAAAATCATTAGTTTCTTTAGTTTTATTAATGATAGCTATGCGTTTCGTTAAAATGAAAATGTATGTTTTATTCCATAAACTACAGACATTTCTCTTAAATTCTAAATTGAAATATTATCATTCCAAAAATTCATTTACAGAGAATTGTCAATATAACGAAAATGATTTAGTGTTGTCTGACCTTAAATAATGCAATGAAAATAAGTTCATATTCACTTTTAAACAACACAATACTAATGTGTTTTCAATTACCGTCCAATACATTACCTGCAGACGGTCCTCCCTCAATTACCTCAACTAACTATTACACGCCTAACTTACTGTTACCAGCCTAACTCACTGTTACCAGCCTAACTCACTGTTACCAGCCTAACTCACTATTACCAGCCTTACTCACTGTTACTAACCTAAATCACTATTACCAGCCTAACTCACTGTTACCAGCCTAACTCACTATTACGAGCCTAACTCACTATTACTAGCCTAAATCACTATTACCAGCCTAACTCACTATTACCAGCCTAACTCACTATTACTAGCCTAAATCACTATTACCAGCCTAACGCACTGTTACCAGCCTAACTCACTATTACTAGTCTAACTCACTGTTACCAGCCTAACTCACTGTTACCAGCCTAACTCACTATTACCAGCCTAACTCACTATTACTAACCTAAATCACTATTACCAGCCTAACTCACTGTTACCAGCCTAACTCACTGTTACCAGCCTAACCCACTATTACCAGCCTAACTCACTATTTCCAACCTAAATCACTATTACCAACCTAAATCACTATTACCAGCCTAACACACTGTTACCAGCCTTACTCACTATTACCAGCCTAACTCACTATTACCAGCCTAACTCAATTATTACCAGCCTAACTCTTTCTGACAGGAGGAGAGAGGGAGTACGCGGGGCAGAAGAAAGTATAAAAAAGGACAGAGGTATAGAGAGAACAAAACGGAGCGGAGAGCAGTAGCTACATGAATAATATTCTCGGCCCAGTTATTTCTTTTTTTGATTTCCATAAAATAAGCATCATACTAAACCATAAAAGCTGTTTCTGTTGCCGCTGTATGGAAAACCCATTAGATACCATCACTAATGTACACAAACTAATGAGAATAATATCCCTGTCTGGATGTCCCTGCGCAGCATGAAATCACTTAAGCCTAGTTCACACCAAATGAGGAAAATCTCCAGCCTCTATTCCACTGCTATAGTTTACTGTGTTTTATGTTGAACAGCTGCTGCTAAATGGATCTACAAACACAACGTGAAGCGTAATGGATTGAGGAATCACCATGGGAGCACTTATGAATGTAGTAAGAACTAAATGTGTAGAATATATTGAATTTGGTTCTCAATATTTGTTTAGAAATTAGTTTATTTTACTATAACTCCTTTTTGAGGTGGAAAAATATATAAGGCCTGTAACATCTGCAAAATACATTTCTCACACAATCACTTTTATCTGGATTAGGCATACATTGTAAAAACAAATATCTGTGAAAAACCAGTCAAAGGATCTGGCAACAAAATATCAGCACTTTTTCTGTTATTATTTAATAACAGAAAGTCCTTTTAAACACAGTAGATGTCCATTATAGAGTAACATCAGGACATTGACTGTGTTTTTTCTGTTATTATCTTGAATGAAATGTAGGTAAAATAATCGAAAAAGTACTGGTAATTTGTTTCCCGTGTCTTTTACTGTTTTCTTTACAGATTGTTTTTACAGTGTAAGCTTGTACCTTGTTTTTTTACTCAGAGTTGGTAAATGCTTCAGCTATTTTTTCTCTGTAGGTCAATGTAATGTTACAGTTAATATGATATCCAATGACGTGACAGGCACAATCTATTTAACACCTTCTACAAGCAACAGAAAGCGTGTCTCACCACAACAAGCTATATTCAGACCCTCTATTTTTGAAAACCCTCATCAGGGTTAGATGTAATTCCAACTATGGTTGATTTAGCACACTGGGCTTATTTAATGACGATGAAAACGTTTAGACATATCTAATGCTGTTGTGACATTTATGGAACTTTGGTTTAGTGTAGAAAGTAAATTCTACTGATAAACAGCATTGATATGATACCATTTATCAATACATATAATCAAATTGACTTCACGTAATAGGTTGGGCACTGCTTGATATTATTGAATAACTTACTTTACCATGCAAATAGAAAATCCACACTACCGGTCAAAAGTTTTAGAACAACTTTGTATTTTTTCTTTTTTGATAGAAGTTGTCATTGAATTGATTAAAATATGTATCCAAGGTATTACCAATGTTCCAAAAGTCTATCACTGCTGGAAATTACTGTTACTAATTATTCACATACAACGATAAAGCCAGATTTACAGCCAATATTAATTCAGTGTCAAAAATGATGAAACCTTTAGCTAATCCATAATTAATCATGTTTAAAATCTGATCAATTTAATGCCACCTTGGTGAATCGCCATGGGTTTTGATAGATATTTATGCATTCAACATTTCTATCAAAACACGTAAATTCCTGGGTGTTCTAAAAGTATTGAACAGTATGCTAAATAAAACGATGTGAAAAAAATAATTCCCAACAGATCCTAACCGGAGAGTTCCTTCAGTGAATATAAATGCGTTTCCTGTCAGATGTTTTAAAGTCGTCGCGTAGAACTGGGCCCTGGGATGCTTTGGGAAGTCATCAGCTGAAGTTCAGGATGAGAGAGAGGTCAGTGGGCTCACAGGTATAAATAAGAGGAACTGTCCAGGACATTCTCATTATCCCTGACCTGCTGTATAATTTGCAGTCTCCACACTATCTCAGCTGAGTGGTAGGAAATAGTATGAAGACCATTATGCCAACTGAACACCCTCCCCTGTTGGGAGATTACAGAGTCACGGTGACACGCTGTGACTGGAAGAGAACACAAAATGAGCAGGCAGGAGAGAACGTTTTAAGATAATGCCACTAATATCGTATGGCTCATTATTCAAATGTAATACTAAAGGCCATATCCCAAGATTCGTGGAGCTCCGGTGGGTTCGGATTCCACAAAAAACCTGCCCCGAGGCTCTGAAAACTGGGTGGCCGAAGAGTTGAAAGGAACGAACAATATTTGCAGTATTGAATTGAATGACAGGACAATGCCAAGAGAGGACAGGTTGTGACATGATGAGAGAAAGAGAGAGGAGGATGTTGAAGAAAGTGTTAAGAGGTGACAAACAGGTTGTCTGTGGATGTATATGCTTTGGGAAATGTAACCCAGGATTCGAAATGAGAGTCATCTGGGGGGGGTCTATAAGTCGCTAGGGACCCCACATAAAAAATGTTTTTAGTTTGGGGGGGTCCCAGACAAATGTATTTTACCATTGAATAAATTCATAAAATTTTCGGGGACCCCCCCAAGAGTCATAACTCATTTCAATCCCTGATGAGCCTGATTAGCCTATAGAGCCAAAAGTATGTGGACACCGGAGCATCAAACCTATATGATTTTTTACACATTCCTAAAACATGAGCCTTAAAATGGAGTTGGTCCCCACTTTGCGTCTATAACAGCCGCCAATCTTCTGGAAAGGCTTTCCACAACATTTTGGATTGTGTCTGTGGGAATTTGTGCCAAAAGGGCATTTTGGACAAGACATCCTGACACGCATTCGCCATTCCATTTCATCCCAAATGTGTTCAGTAGGCTTCAGGTGGCTCTGTGCATGCCACTTGAGTTCGTCCACACCAAACTCATTGACCCATGTCTCTATGGACCCCGCTGTGTGCACAAGGGCACAGTCATGTGGTAAAAGGGTAGGCCCTTCCCCAAACTTTTGTTACAAAGTTGAATGCACCTAATTTTCTAAAATGTCTTTGTATCCAGTAGCATTAAGCTGACCCTTCACTGGGGGTCCGCGTGGCGTAGTGTACTAAGTCGCTGCACTGCAGGACAGTCTATGTCATGATAGTCAGCGGTTCGAGGCTGACTATGAGTTCTCTGACTTTCCCCAGATCTCCTGGACAAGACAGCACAAATTGGCATAGCGCTGCCCGGTATTTGGGTTAGATAAATAAGATTATCTATCCTGCCATGTCGCTTTCCAGCGACTCCTTGTGTTCAGATTGGGCGCCTGTAGATCAAATCATGGAAGAATAGTTAGTGAGTGTTATCATCCAAGCATGATCTGACTAAAGGCTTCCGTGTTGGATGAGCAGTGTGATTGGATGAACCATGGGTGCGCCTCTCGACATGCCACAGATCTGTCCAAGGAGTTGCGGAGCTGCCGACTAAACAGGGTTAGTGGGAATTGGGAAGGGAGAATATCAGCCACAGACAATTATCCATCCTCCAGCATTAGGAGGGGTGTCCACATACTTTTTGCCATGTAGTGTATCTCTGAGAACTCAATTACATGTGCAAACATCTGCTCCATATCTCATTGGAGCTCAGGCTAGAACAGGGACATCACCACTGCCAACACATTGGATATGGGCGCGGGCATGTTGGCTACATGATCTCACAATAGGATCTCAAATGACACATCAGCTCCAAAGAAATCTGTCAACTGTTTAATACTTGGTCCCATGTTCCTTGCATGCACTGACTAAAGCAACCTTGTAACGCTGCTAACATTTGCTTTCACATTATCTTTGTCTTCTAGTTTTGGGTAACCAGAACTGAATGTCCTTTTGGAGATGCTTGTACTGAATCATAAAAATAGATCACAGAACATTTACTTTAACCATTAATATTCTTGAAAATACTGTGAATAATGAGCAACATTGTTAAAGGTCAAAACGCCCTTGTTGTAGGAAATGAAAGTACAATATGTATTAGATTTATTTGATCTAGTTTGCAGGGTTGGAAAAAGACATGCTGAAATTCAGAAAATGATAAAAAGTTATTTTATGGTGGTATTCAGAGAACTCACAAGGCATAACAAATGATTACTTGAAAAAGTTTCGTAATGAAATAGTAATAATAATAAAATGATTGTAGGTCAGACAGGTAAAGTGTTTAGCAGTCTTATGGTTGTAGGTGGTCAGACAGGTAAAGTGTTTAGCAGTCTGATGGTTGTAGGTGGACAGACAGGTAAAGTGTTTAGCAGTCTGATGGTTGTAGGTGGTCAGACAGGTAAGGTCTTTAGCAGTCTGATGGTTGTAGGTGGTCAGAACTAATAGAGTTCTAAGGGACAGAACGACATCGGTTTTTCAGTTGGAAAAACATTTAGCGGGTACTGATGAGAAAACTACACGTTTATTTCCCGAAAGGCTGCTGCACTTGTAAAACTATTGCACCATTTGAATATATGTAGGCTAATTTAATAGTTATAGAAAATTCTCCAAGCATGTCAGAATGCACACCCGGACAGCACAGTTGATGGTTAGCACCCTTCATAGGCTTACAATGTAATTTCAGGGTTAGAGGGTTTCATAAATAGAAAAAAACACCCTTCTACTATTTTAGTTGCTCAACCATAAAACATACATAGATTATAACCTGTCTTCCCATGAATACTTTCTCTCTCTGCATTCCTTCCCTCTCTGTCTCACACTCTGAGTGGTAGAGCAGTGGCAATATAAATATAGCAGCAGTATGATTAATATTCTACACGCCCTTACAAGATCCTCCCAGAAGCTACAGTAACCTTGTAGCCTTGCCTTAGCAGATCCTCCATACAGACAACACTCCATAATTTAGCTGTTGATTAGAAAATATATTGGAGAGGCTGGAGCAGAAAGATAGTAATTGTAATTTGTGGAGTGAATACACATTGAGGACCAGGCGAAAGCCTAATGGCAGATGTCACTGTGAACAGACATAGAGGTAAACATAGGCAGTGTTTGGAATGGAAGAAAACATTTCAAACTAGGAGCACTTTTCCTTTCTGGGACCTGTCTCTTGGCACTGAATCGGTTTGGCTTCATTCATGCTTTATATAAAGACTCAATCCTTTAAATTGTCATTCATTCTACTGTACAGTATGTCAATCAGTCTTTGATTTCTCATGCACCTTTCTTATCTGCAATGGCTTCATTGCCTTCTTATTGTGTGCCAGGTCTAAGCCACAGTGTGCTTTGCTGGACAGACCCTTACTGCCACTATGCGCTCTCATTCTTATTCATTCCAATTTCTGTGGAATCATTGAGACCCCTACCAGCCACTGAATAGATTACCTTGGTCTTTATTAATACTGTCTGGTACCATACTGTATACATAAGTACTCTTTCATTTTTAAGGAGTTGGCTCCAATTTATTTAATTATGGCAATAACAAAAAAATGTCTAATAGCTCGACAAAACATTTCAGACAATACAGGGATAATAAAAAACACGTCCAACCGTTTTATGTGGATGAATTACCTGACTCATTATTAAAAGGAAAAGGTGGAGTATGCTGTCGTAATAATAATACTGTTTCATGATGCAAATGGATAGAGACACATGCACAACAAACTATAGTTTAATATGAAAAGACTTAAATAAAAGTGCCTGGTAGGGCAAAACGTATATCGTAATCTTCTCTGTGAGACTAAAACACATCTACACGGAACACTGACAATTAACAATCACAGCAGCCTGATCTCACCCCAAGGCGTACATATAACATGATGTTGTTTTTATCATGCTATAGACGCCAAATTAACTTTTTGCGTCGTATAGATATGACAATGTGGCGTGTAATAGGTACGCTAAACTTTTTCGTGTATAGATACACCAACATCATATCTAAACATTTACCTAACCTTTACACTAACCTTAACCACACTGGCCAGAGTGTTGCCTAACCTTAACCATTCCCTGTAAGGTGTTGCCTAAACTTAACCTTTCTCAATATAAACCCATGGCGTCTCTATAGCACGCGAACATTGAATTTGGCGTATGAATATGAATATAAAGTGTTATGTCGTGTTATCAACGTAAAACAAACTAATAGAGGTGAACTAATTCAGCTGTGAATTGAAGATAGGGATCTATTGGTAAAAGGAACACATGTGATATGTTAATATGATTCGAACCGCGGGAAAACAAAACACTATAAAGGCTGGTAGGTCCCAAGGGCCAAACCACAATGGATGCGTCACGTCACCGGAACGTCTCCGAAACGAGACAGAAACACAAGTCGCAGGTTTTGAACTCACGGTGAACAATGAGACATGCTACACAGCCAACAGCAGCGTGCCGTTGTGCAAAGTGAGGCTGGCTTAAAGCAGTGTAATTTTATGCTTCAAACCTATTTTTCTCATCAGCGAAAAACATTGATGAGGTGAGCAGATCCATTAAAATAACTTTTTAATCCAATATAAATTTACAAACAACCTAAACAGTTATAAAAATACATTAAAATGATAAAATGCATACTGCACAGCCATTGTTATATTTGAACCATTTATTAAGTGCTCATATTATGATTTTGGGCTTTTTCCCTTTCCTTAATTATGTTGTATATGTTTTTTGGGCATGTAATAGGTTTAAAAAGTGAAAAAGCCCAAAGTCCACCCCAAAGGGTGTTTCCCTCTCCAACAGAAAACACTGTACAAAAACTGCTCCAAACAGCTCAATTGTAGTCAAGCCTTTACTTCCATGATGAACGTGTATCATCTCGTAATGGCGAAAAGTGAGGGAGCTGTATGTGAAATGAATGTGTTTTTTTAGGCTAGAATATGGGAAGGGTTTATCGATGTGTCTATTAATAATAATAGCCTAACATTGCAGTAGCCTGCATTACATTACAGCACTAGTTACAATTTTCGCCATCGAGTAAGTTTAACCTGTCCTCAGCGATGGATGAACTACAAAAGGTTATGTCGGGACTTGGGAGACTGGAGAGAAAAGGTAAACACTGCTCAGAGACTAATTAGGCGATGTGTTCACTACAATGAGCATTTTAGAGGCCCATTTACAATATAAAAGGTCAATATGCACTGGAATATTTCCGAAAGGGCCTTTTACATATTGAAAAACGTTGATAATAACATGTATGTGCCTGTTTATAGTGACAATGAGCAATTTATTTCAAGATAGCATATTCGCCCCATAGGGTTACACTGTAGAGTCATCTGACGTTGGACTCCAATATGGTGCCCATGATTTGAGTTGGCCAAACTCTCTATATATACGGCTCTGGTCTCGTGAGCTAACGTTACAAACGTTACTTACACAGGGTGAAGTGGAGCTGCAGCAATGTGCACAACACAAAATATTGTTTTTTAAACCATTAAACCATGTTAACCTATTCTGGTACAACCTCAAAATACAATTACGAACCTGCACTGTAAAAAGGACCAACTTAAATACTTTGCTTCAATTGGTAACACCCAATTGAATTAAGTTTGTTCAAATAAAGTTAACAAGTTGGATTATCGACAACTTGTTAACTTTCTTCAAAACAACTTAATTCAATTGGGTGTTACCAAATGAAGTAATTATTTAAGTTGGTTCAACTATTCTCTTTTTACAGTGTGAAAATAAGCATAACATGAGCTCTTTAAATGCAAAAATTTCCTTTGGAAGTTGTTGATAGAACTATAGCTTCAAATTATTTAGGCTATTCCACAATTAATCTAATACAGTTTTATGAATTTACTATCAATCCATTTTATCAACTTTGGCCTTCATGCATTTCAGAAACCATGGTTTTATTAAATAAAGCCGTTTTCCAGACAGGGTTTTTACTAGGATACATTGATGATGTATATTGGTCTCACAGCTTACTACGACTTCTCATTGGACATTTCATGACGAGGTGGCCAATCAGCTGCCCCATCCCCCCTACCTAGGTACATTATTTAATATACATTGATAGTGGAAATGGAAGGTTTAAGATAAAGAACCGCTATTGCTCTCGTCACGCTCCCGGTGCAGCACCCCAAAAACCATGCTGACGGTACACTCACGCGAAGCATCCAGTGTAGTTTCGGTGTTAAGGGAGTCCATGAGCAATGCAGCTTTTTGGTCCTAGCCTTTCCACTCAGGAAACTGGGCTTGTTACATGGAAAGATTTATTCTGGTGACATGCTTTTTAAATTTGGATGAATAAAATTAAACCTATCCAAAATAATCTCTTAATGTACAGCATGCTATTCTAAAACTCTTGGCAATAGCATACTCTATGTTCCAAGACCAAAGACGGCACATTTGAAATTTTATGACTGAACTATGGGTTTTAAACATGCACTGAACCAAACATTACATTTCTATTTGGTACTTGAAAACTTTACAGAAAAGCTAGATTTTGTTTGCATTATGTTATCATTTACTGCTTTTTACTGGTGGGAAAATGCAGGTTTTAAAATGTACAATTGTATTCATGCAGCATATCTATTTGCAACCTGGCAACTGAGCTTTATGTCAAACCTACTGTAGACCTAAATATTGCTCCTATTCATACCACCTGAAGGTCATTAACTGAGGTTACGTCACAACCTACATCTTTTATAAAATCACAGAAGCATGTAATACAGGTGATAAATGAAATGGATTTGTGTGTCTTTTTGTGCTTGAGTACCCTTTTGTCTGCATGTGTGTGTGTGTGTGTGTGTGTGTGTGTGTGTGTGTGTGTGTGTGTGTGTGTGTGTGTGTGTGTGTGTGTGTG
>JACXGM010010477.1:0-26221 GCA_016801145.1 Umbra pygmaea | reverse complement strand
GTGCCATGTCCTGCTCCTCTCCCAGTGCCATGTCCTGCTCCTCTCCCAGTGCCATGTCCTGCTCCTCTCCCAGTGCCATGTCCTGCTCCTCTCCCAGTGCCATGTCCTGCTCCTCTCCCAGTGCCATGTCCTGCTCCTCTCCCAGGGCCATGTCCTGCTCCTCTCCCAGGGCCATGTCCTGCTCCTCTCCACATGCCAGTGTCTGCCCCTGTCATCGTGCCGGTTCCTACCCTAGTCCCTACTCCAGAGCTTGTCCCCGGGCCTACGCATACTCCGGTCTCTGTGTCCCTCTCTGTGTCTGTATGTTTGTCTGTGTCTGTTTGTGCTGTGTTCTTACAGATTCCTGTGTATGCTGTGGTTCCGGTGCCTGGTCCGCCTTTGCCTCGGCCCTCGACGCCCCCTCCGGCCTGGCCGCCTCCCGCGGGGCCTTTGACTCTGCCTTTGTCGGCCCGGACTCTGTCTCTGGTGCCGCCTGCCTGGCCTCCGCCTCGACCGTATCTTCTACCTTGCTCGGCCGGACCTCCGCCTGCCTGGACTCAGCCGTCCAGCCCGTCGCAGCTGCCTCCATCCTCCGGACCTCCGTGGGTTCTTCGTTCCTCCGGTCTGCTGCTGCTGCTGCCTCCGCCCTCCGGTCCGCTGTTGCTGCTTCGTCTCTCCAGTCCGATGCTACTGCCTCCGCCCTCCGGCCCGCCATGGCTCCATCCACCGCCCTGGTCTCCTTGTCTACTTTGCCCTGCCGGGCCTCTGCCTTCTGGTCCCCGGCTGTTGCCTCCGCCTTCCGGTCCGCCGGAGTTCCCTCCGTCTGCCTGGTCTGCTTGTCTGCTTCGCCCTGGTGTGCCTCCGCCAGCCTGGGTTCTGCTGCTACAGTCTCCTGCCTGGGTCTTCTGCCACCTGGTGTCCTGTGGCGTGTCCATCGTTTGACGCTTCAGGAGCTGCGCCTTGGGGAGGGGGTTCTGTAACGTTCCCCAGTTCCCCTTCCCTGGAAACAAATTCTGAACACCTGCTCTCACCCAGTCCTATTTAAGCCACACACTCACCATTGCCTCTTTGCGAGGTATTATGATTCTTCTGTTCCTGTACCATGTAAGAAGCAATCCTGCCAGCTCTTCTTATGCCTATGTGATCCTACGTTGCCACTTTGCCTGTGAGTACTGTAGTTTTTTTTTGTTTGTTCATATATTACATTCCCAGTACTCAAGTCTGTTTTTTTGTTCTCTGCCCTGCGTCTCTTTTGTTTGTAGTTATTCCAGTATAGGGGCTTCTATGTGTGTTCCGGTAACCTTTTGCTTTGTCCTTTGAGTATGAGTAGTAAACCTTTAACTCCTTTTGTTTAATAAATATTCTATATGTAAGACTTGCTTTGGACCTGTTTGGGTTGTTACACATGCGTGGCAGCCCTAGCATTACAATAGGAATATATTGTTCCCCTATAGGGTAAATGTAGGTGTCACAGCAGCAATTATAGATATGTTCAGTAGTAGGGAACAGAAATATATAACAAGCAAATACATTCTGATAGTGTCGAAAAAAAATCTGTGATTTCAAACGTAGCATCAGGGAGTGCAATATCATGGTGTATTGCAGTATTTTATGCACTAAAACAAATTGTGTGGCTATGTGCATTTTTAGCTATGATATCTGAAAAATATGTTGCTTTAGGTGCTTTGACTAGGCATTGGTTGGATGCTAGGCAAACAATTGCATAGCCCTGGAAGGATTTAGTGCTCAGATGTAGCGTTGTGATAAGAAAGGTTTAGGTAATGGACTAGAAAGTGGTAAACTAAAAATCACATGTTTATGGTCAGATAGACATGCAACATCCAGCTCAATAGGTAATCCTAATGATAAAACAGGATCAAGTGTATGGCCATGTTTATGTGTAGAACCAGTTACAGATTGAGTCTACAAGTTGTAGAAACTAGCTAACTAATGGCTTTGATGGATAACAGACATGAATATTAAAATCACAAAGGATTAAAATAAAAAAATTAGAATTGGGCACAATCAAGGATAGAAACTTATAAAGTTCACTGATAGTCCTTATTTTACCTTATTCAACCTTAAATGCTCTCACCTCAAAACTAGAGTACTTAAAAACTGGCAACAGACAGCATTTGTAGCGAATCTTGAAGATTGTTGCTAAAACCACAATGATCCTTTTTGATAATTTGAACAGTCAAGAAAACAGAGAATACCGTATTTGACTCGTCTTCTTCTGTGGAAATGCGGTCTTTCCAGAGTTTGTGTAGTAGGAGGTTAGAAAAGAGTAATATTATTAATATATTCATATGAAAATAGTAATAATTAATGTATTCCCTTATTCCTCTGGGGCGAATGTAAGACATATTCATTATTTATTAGTGTGCAATGTACATGCTCAGGGCCCAAAATAGCTAATCTATCATCACCAGCCAAGCATTATAATGGCAGCTATGTAGTCGGGGAGTCCCTAACCGCAGGATGATGACGGTCAGCCTCAGAGAGATTGGCACGGAGCACTGATGCGACCAGGGACACCATTTGTGGCAGTGTTGTCATGTGAGACTGCGTCCATGAACCGCTGGCTCTCGCTGAGGGTTGGCCTCAGAGATTAGAATTGGGATCAGTCTCAACCAGGGAACCTCAAGTTAGGACGCTGAATGACCATTGTGTGTGTATACGTAGACAGCTAGGGAGCACTCCTGCGACCAGGGACGCCAGCTATTGGCAGGGCTGAAGTCGGATAGTGCATCCTTCCCTGAGGTGTGTGTTAAGAGCAGACTGTAAAGGCAGGCGGATGATAGGCTAACACAGTGTTTTTCCCACAACACCTCCACTGGAGATATAATGTGAATAATTGGGAATGTCCCACAACGGAGCTTAGTTTAAAGTAATACAATTTCATTCCAACATTAGACTTTCAAATTATAACACTTTAACCAAGACAATGAATACTAAACAAGAGATTTTTATCCTACCCGTTCGGGTGTCACTCCCCTCTCCTTTCGCATCGAAATGGATTCACATTATTCTTGCTATAGTAATTAAAACTAGACAAATGGTATTGACACATTTACATTAATTGAATTATTCGCAGAACTTAAGATGCCAAATTGGCTAACACAATTAAGACAAAAGAACAGGCATAACATTAACATTAATAGAAAATATCTCGCCCCAGTTGAGAGTTGTTGGTCTCTTTGGATCTTCACATATCTTTTGGCCAGCTGGCTATATAATTACCTGTAGAGAGACCTTGTGGTATATTTCATAAATATATTTAATACACAATTGGTATAATTCCATAAATTCACCCTTTAATGGACAATCATAACAACATCCAATGTCACAGAAGTTGGTCCAGTGGCTATTGTACATAAGTTGATCTGTTGGTCTTCACACTCAGCCTGTGTCTGTGCGGTCCAGTGAGGGGGTTGATTTTCCTTTCAGAAAGCCCTTTGTGTTGAATAGGTGTGAGAGATGCCATCCGGCAGCCAGCTCTTAAGATATGCATATTGACCTGTAAACCATTTTCTCATTCCATTAAATTCGCACAGGGGAGAACTGTATATCGCTGGTCCAATGAGTGACGAGATGTTAATCAGCTTCATCACAAGTAATCTGCAAAAAATGTAGTTGGAGGGCAAGGAGTTGCGTAGGGGGAACAATGTCTTTGGACCCTTACCAACAGACCTCCATGTTTGCCCCTTCGTCTGTGGTGCAACAGAACAGTAAACGGGAGCTGGTCGCAGGTACAGGTAATCTTGGCCGATGAGAACATGCATGTTCTTAAAAATGTTTACATCATTCATTCAACACTGTATGTTTAGGAGAAATTGGCAATCATAGATCAGAGTTGAGGAGACAAACAGAACACGAGTAGAGCAGGAAAGCCACGGCGGGCCAACTGGTATCATCTTGCTCAAACTTGATACTCCGTCCTTGACCTTGGATTGGTATCACGAGAACCCAGTATCTTACACTTCTTAATAAGTAATTAAACAGTACTGACTTGCATTTGCAAGGCTTTGGATATGTTTTTGTATCCTTTTCCAATGTTATACAGTTCCATTACCATATTACGCAGGTCATTTGTCAGTTATTTTCTGCTCCCCATGGCTCAGTATCTAGCCTGCTCAGTGCATCCACGTGAGAGCTAACAAACGTATTGACTATTTATACACAGACACTAATTGCAATTTTAAATGCCACAGGTGTGGGAAATTATACTTGAATTGCCATCTTAAACTATGTGTGTCAACTTGTGTATCTGTAACAAGGCCAAACATTCAAGGGTATGTCAACTTTTGATCAGGGCAATTTGGGTGATTTCTTTATGGTTTACAAAGTATGGTTTACAAAGGAGCCAAACAACTATGTTATAATTAATGAGTTCATATGATCACTATCCTTACATAACATTCAGATGTTTTGCATGAACAGTCATATCGTCAAAATCAATGCCAACATTTCACAATTTCTGCCAGGGTATGCAAACTTATGAACACAACTGCAACCAATAACCTGGAAATGCACATTATTATTTTGCTTGTTAGATATTGTGAAATGTTGATTTTGCTGTGCAAATATCAATATTTTGTCAATTTTTTGTATTACATTTTTATATACTCTTGAATCCAAAATGCTAGTTTCTAAAGTTTACTAATCATACACGATTATTTTGAAAAACAGAGACATTTCCCTTCATTTGTGCCCCTTGTTTACACGCAAATGGAGAATTCGCCTCTGAAAACGATGAGCTCAGCCAAGTCTAGGTCTCTGGTCTTAAAGAAAGGCAAAGTGGCCAACCAATTCCGATTTACCTTGGAGGGGTCACAAATTCCATCAGTAACAGAAAGACCAGTCAAGAGCTTTGGGAATATCTTTGACAGCTCTCTGAAGGACACAAACACTCTCCAACAAACCAGGAACGACGTGACAAACTGGCTCACGGCAGTTGACAAGTCGGGGCTTCCAGGTAAGTACAAAACCTGGATTTACCAGCACAGAATCCTGCCAAGCATTCTCTGGCCCCTTCTCATATACCAGGTACCCATGACAATGGTAGAACCACTGGAGAGAACCATCCGTCAGTTCCTCAGGACGTGGGTAGGGCTCCCACGGTCCCTAAGTAACATTGCCCTCTACGGTCATTCCACCAAGCTGTAGCTTCCTATCAGCAGCTTGTCTGAGGAGTTCAAGGTCACACGTGTCAGGGAGGTCTTGATGTACAGAGATTCCTCTGATGCCAAAGTCTCCTCAGCTGGAATCTGCGTTAAGACAGGAAAGAAATGGCAGGCAGAGGAAGCGGTGTACAGAGCAGAGGCACGGCTGAGGCACAGTGTCTTGGTTGGCAATGTGGTGGTGGGACGCGCAGGCCTTGGAAGTTTTCCTAAGCTACGCTATGACAAAGCAAGAGGGAGGGAGAATCGCCAGTTGGTGCAGGACGAGGTGCGGGCAGCAGTGGAAGAAGATCGCCGGACCTAGACTGTCGGTACGAAACAGCAAGGCGCCTGGACTAGGTGGGAGAATGCAGAGAAGCGCAAGATCACCTGGGAAGAGTTGTCAAGCTCTGAGCCACTGCGAATCAAGTTCCTCATCAGTTCAGTGTATGACGTTCTACCTAGCCGATCCAACCTACACTGCTGGGGCTTGGTAGACTCTCCAGCATGCCAACTTTGCCAAAGGAATGACACACTGGAGCATATTCTTAGCTGCTGTCCAAAAGTTTTGGGGATGGGTGGTATCGCTGGCAACATGATCAGGTCCTCAGGGCTCTGGCAAATACAATCACTGCAGCGATTCAGGGTAGTAAGAGTCAGCATCCCTCCAAGCTTACCATCCCCTTTGTCAGAGCTGGGGAGAAGGCACAACAGCAGCCACACTCCCTAGGTGGGTTCTTCACCTTCAAGTGGACCTGGGAAGGCAGCTGAAGTTCCCAAATCATATAACAGCTACTTCACTCCACCCAGACGTGGTGATAACATCAGATTCAACAAGGCAGGTGGTCATAGTGGAGCTTACTGTCCCCTGGGAAGACAGATTGGAGGAGGCAAATGAGGGCAAAAGAGCCAAGTATGCGGAGCTGGTGGAAGAGTGCAGGCGCGGCGGCTGGAAAGCAGGCAGTGAGCCAGTGGAGGTTGGTTGCAGAGGCTTTGCTGGACAGTCGTTGCTCCGAACACTCAATCTCCTAGGGGTTAAAGGACAACTGTGCAGACAAGCCATTAAGAACATCTCTGAGGCTGCCGAAAAAGCCTCATGATGGCTGTGGATCCGGAAGGGGGATCAATGGAGTAGCACGCCACTTGGACACTGCTGGGAGGGTCGCCCGGGCGAGGGTGTCTGTTGATTAAAGACCTGAAACACCTGTTGACCCTAGGTTCATCACTGATGACGTGTCCAAGTAGCACCAGATGGTGTGTGTTAGAACCATGTAGCTGCTTGTCTTTGAAAAAAAGGATCTTCCTCAAAGTGGGAACTGCACAGACGTGACTTTTTGGGGCTCCAGTTTCTGGTGTCTCTCCTCATGTTCACCAACCATTGCTTCAGCCTGACATCAGAAGGTAATCTGTTTGGAAGGAAATGTGGTAGGAAATGTGGATCATTTGTGCATTTAGATCTAACATCCAGAAGCTGTGTATATTATCAATTTACACCTACCGAGGCACCACATCTGCTGTATGCATCTGCAATGAAAATGATTAAAATGTATATTTAATAGATTAAGTTAGGATGTTACAATAATATACATTTTAAAATGTTTTTTTCAAGACAGAACCCTCATGCAACTATATTTATTTTTATGTGCGCCTTAGGGTAACTTTGCCCAACTCTCGTGCTACATATATTTAACTATATTCAAATAAAAGTAGTGACGGTATCTGGGTATCTGATTAAAAGCAGTCTCCACTTGATGGATGCTAAAGTTGACTAACAAAAAGCTGACCAAAACGTAACGTTACTTACCTAAAAAAATTAACAGCCAAATCCTTTTTATGTCTTGTCGTACAACCAAACGCTGAACAAAACATTATTAGGCGACCAAAGTGTCACAGTTACTAGATGAAAGCGTGGTCAAACGCCAAATTGTAGTTCTTCTTCGTCTTTCCCAAACTGAAGTTCACGTGCCATGGATAAGCTTTGCTAAAGCTCTGTCATTGACAATCCGCATACTGTCAATCACATCATAGCCACCCCCTAAACGCCCCTTTGCTTTATTGCCGTTTTTTAAATTAACGAGACCATAATAAAAATTACATTACTATCTTTTCCAAAAGGTTTATATCTAGCGATTGAGACCATATACTCATTATGAAAGTGTTTACTAAAGTAATAAATCAAGTGAGAAGTGGCTCAATTTCTCATAGACTTCTACAGAATCCAAACTCTTTTGCAACCAGACATATCGCCCCCAGCAGGAATTCAGATAGAATGCAGGTTTAATGCACTTCCTCATTTGCGTCAATTTGCCAAACCGGATGCTCACCTTGTGCTCTTGACGGCATATACACAGGTTTGTGTAAACAAACACTTTTCTGAAAATGGACAGGTGTGCACAATGTTTTTTTTTTTTAAAGGAGAGCGTACAACATCCTTTTTTAAAAATAGCCAGCCACATGTAAACGTAGCCTTAATAATTAGTAGAAGGCAGGTGTCACAAATCCACCCCCCTGAGCTGTCTTCCCCTCTCCTTTTGTGTGCCTTGCCTCTATTCTGGTATCCCTTGTGTGTGTGTGTCTGTTTTTTTTTGTGTTTGTATGTCTGTTCCAGTTCCCCGAGTCACCAGTTCCCAACACACGAAGGCACCCGTTCCTGAGCACCAGTCGTCAGCCCTAATCATCACCTGCACCTGCTCCTCTGCCACACCTGGGCTGATTGTCTCTCTCCCTTTATTAGGGAGGAGAAGACAGTCAGCAAACACCGGATTATTGTACTTCCCAGTGCGTAAAGTCTTGAGCCAGATACTTGGTGCCAATTTGAGAATTGTGCTTTTTGTTTTTTTGAACATTTAGCAATTTCTAGTCTGAGTACTATGCGCTTGTGGTTATGACATATTATTTGTTCTAACTCCAGTTCTCCGTGTCTCTATCTCAAGTTCATTCTTGTGATGATAATCCGTAACCCTTGTTCTCCTGGATACCTGCCTGTACACCTGACCGTGTTCTCCTGGATACATGCCTGTACACCTGATCGTGCTCTCCTGGATACCTGCCTGTACACCTGACCGTGCTCTCCTGGATACCTGCCTGTAACCCCTGTAACTATTCCTACCTGGCTCCCTAGTATTCAGCCAGTCATCTCTAACCATCAGACTGGTCCTCTAGGAACCGGCCTGCCAAACCTCTATCATTCTCTCTAACATCCATCCATCTACTATTTAATAAAATTCATTATTGTTGTTACTCACCATTTTCTGCATTTGGATACTCTCTCTGTTATCTGAGCCTGATCCTGACAGCAGGAGATATAATAGTGTTTGAATGAGTAGCCCGACATCTTACTGAGAGCCTAACTGTTGTTGTTTTTTTAATTCACCTGTACATACTGTACATGCATACATGTATATTGGGGATGATCTACATGCAAGCCTCATACTAAATGTATAACATTTTCACAGATCCATAGGGATAGGAGGCAGGCGCGTCTGTATCAGAACTGTGAGTTTTATTTGGAACACATATAGAACTAGACAAGAACAATGAACCACCTCGAAAAAATGGAGACAGCGTCTTGGTCCATGGACAGGTCTGAAGAGGAGCATATCTCTTTGGAGGAGGACTGGGGTCTCCCCAAGTATTTTTTGGGGTGGGGCTATGGCAGCGGGCCCAGTTCTGTGGAGGTGGACGAGGACCATTTCTCCAGGGAGGACGAGGAGGAGGAGTGGGACATTCCCACTGAATAGGCTCGGAGGGCTATATGGCGGGCACCACCTCAACCTCCTGCCAACACCCCTAGCTCCCAGGCTAGCTCTACTAGCTTACAGGCTAATTCCCCTAGGGCTCCCGTTCCTGCCCATAGGGCTCCGGATTTCTGCCCCTAGGGCTCCAGTCCAGTCCCCTAGGGATCACAAGAGGGCCCTAGTCCTCAGGTCCAGGGTGCTAGCCCCGATGTTAGGGCTCCCCATCTGGGTGGTAGGGTCCCTCATCGCCAGAAGGCCGCCAACCCTCGCCAGAAGGCCCCTCGCCAGGCCCTGGCAGGGCTTTTGCCTCCACCGCCAGACTTCAGGGATGACATGGCGACAGAGGATTTGGAGTTGCCTGCTCCACTGCTGCCAGGACTGCCTGCTCCGCTGCTGCCAGGGCTCCCTGCACCACTACTGCCAGGGCTCCCTGCACCGCTAATGCCAGAGCTCACTGTCCCCGGGCCCCCTGCCCAACCTGTCCCAACACCCTTGCCCCCTGTGTCCCTTGCTGCCTGGCCACCCCCTTTGTTCCCTGCTGCCTGGCCGCCCTTTGTGTACCCGACTGCCTCAGCCCCACTACACTCCCCTGCCCTCCACCTCTTGACTCTCTATTTGCTTGTGTTCTTGTTGGGTTGTTTTGTGTTTGTGGAGTTGTCGCGCTGGGTGTCGCTCCTTAGGTCAGGGGTCATAATGTCCGTAGAATTTGTCGTTGTTCTATGTGTCATTAAGGGTGGTTTCTCCCCTGTGTGTTTTGTTTTGGTTTTTGTTTCTCGCTCTTTGTATCACATGATCCCGTCACTTGTTTTTGTCAACCTATCGGTTCAGTTGTTTAATCCTCACCTGCACAGTCTCCCCTCATTAGTTGAGTATTTAGTTTTGAGTGTTTGTTAGTCCTGTGTGGTTCATTGTTTTTGTCCATTTCCTCCTGGTTTAAATAAATATCACACATTTGAAGACACTCCTGCCTCCAATCCCTCATGATTTGTGACATAAATACACATACATATAGTGGTCTAAATGTAAATAAATTTTGCTGGGGCACAATGGGATAATTGGGTTTCTTTCTGTTCCATGTTTCTCAGACATTTTTGGGGTTAAGTTCCGTTAACCTCTTTACCATATATAGAAATACACATTTTGTGTTACAAAGAGAAAAAGTTGGTTATATTGCTTTGATGTATACCTTTGGCTTACATTTAAAATGTTTAGTACTTTGGCACATACTTGTAAAAAGTGGCTTACCTGAGCATGTATGGTAATGTCAAGGCAGATATTCAACTTGTTGGATTGGGTATTTTAGCAGCAACCTTTGGGTTAATGGCTCTAGACTCTAACAACTAGACTCTTCTGTCAGTATTGTTCTTTATATAATCTTCACTTCAATCTCATACATTAAACTCTTAAGGGTATGTCTGTTCAAATCATTATTCAATTTAAATAGCAGAATTTACAAGAACTTTCTGGTATTTCAGGGTATAATGTTTGCTGTAGGTTTGGTCCTATCTATTTATGTCATAACCTTATTGACCATGAATTACAATCAAGTTTATATTTGATTAGATTTTATCATGTAACCAATAATAAAGCACTAAAGCCATTTATCCAATTTTTGTTGTTAAAAAAAATTATTCATTGTTTATTGATTGAACTAATTAGGTTGGAGCTATGCCTAAATGCTACATACAGTGCCTTTCGAAAGTATTTTGACCCATTTCAGGCTTCAAACATAAAGATATGAAACTTTTTTCACAAAAACCTTATTGTGAAGAATCAACAAGTGGGACACAATCATGAAGTGGAATGAAATTTATTGGACATTTCAAACTTTTTTAACAAATAAAAAACTGAAAAATTGGGTGTGCAAAATTAAGTTAATACTTTGTAGTGTAACCTTTTGCTGCGATTACAGCTGTAAGTCACTTGGGGTATGTCTCTATCAGTTTTGCACATCGGGAGACTGAAATATTTGCCCATTCCTCCTTGCAAAACAGCTCGAGCTCAGTGAGGTTGGATGGAGAGCAATTGTGAACAGCAGTTTTCAGTTCTTTCCACAGATTCTCGATTGGATTCAGGTCTGGACTTTGACTTGGCCATTCTAACACCTGGATATGTTTATTTGTGAACCATTCCATTGTAGATTTTGATGTTTTGGATCATTGTCTTGTTGGAAGACAAATCTACATCCCAGTCTCAGGTCTTTAGCAGACTCCATCAGGTTTTCTTCCAGAATGGTCCTGTATTTGGCTCCATCCATTATCCCATCAATTCTAGCCATCTTCCCTGTCCCTGCTGAAGAAAAGCAGGCCCAAACCATGATGCTGCCACCACCATGTTTGACAGTGGGGATGGTGTAATCAGGGTGATGAGCTGTGTTGCTTTTACGCCAAACATAACGTTTTCCATTGTTGTCAAAAAGTTTGATTTTGGTTTCATCTGACCAGAGCACCTTTTTCCAACATGTTTGGTGTGTCTCCCAGGTGGCTTTTGGCAAACTTTAAACAACACTTTTTATGGATATCTTTCAGAAATGGCTTTCTTCTTGCCACTCTTTCATAAATGCCAGATTTGTGCAGTATACGACTGATTGTTGTCCCATGGACAGACTCACCCACCTCAGCTATAGATATCTGCAGTTCATCCAGAGTGATCATGGGCCTCTTGGCTGCATCTCTGATCAGTCTTCTCCTTGTATGAGCTGAAAGTTTAGAGGGACGGCCGGGTCTTGGTAGATTTGCAGTGGTCAGATACACCTCCATTTCAATACTATTGCTTGCACAGTGCTCCTCGGGATGTTGAAAGCTTGGGAAATCTTTCTGTATCCAAATCCGGCTTTGAACTTCTCCACAACAGTATCTCGGACCTCCCTGGTGTGTTCCTTGTTCTTCATGATGGTCTCTGTGCTTTCAACTGACCTCTGAGACTATCACAGAGCAGGTGCATTTATACGGAGACTTGATTACACATAGGTGGATTCTATTTATCATCATTAGTCATTTAGGTCAACATTGGATCATTCAGAGATCCTCACTGAACTTCTGGAGAGAGTTTGCTGCACTGAAAGTAAAGGTTTTTGCAAGGAGGAATGGGCAAATATTTTAGTCTCTCGATGTGCAAAACTGATAGAGACATACATCAAGCGACTTACAGCTGTAATCGCAGCAAAAGGTGGCACTACAAAGTCTTCACTTAATTTTGCCCGCCCAATTTTTCAGTTTTTTATTTGTTAAAAAAGTTTGAAATATCCAATAAATTTCGTTCCACTTCATGATTGTGTCGCACTTGTTGCTTCTTCACAAAAAATTACAGTTTTATATCTTTATGTTTGAAGCCTGAAATGTGGCATAAGGTTGAAATGTTCAAGGGGGCCGAATACTTTTCGCAAGGCACTGTAAATCATCGAAGTCTTTTGTTACATGTTAAGAGAGACAGTGAGAACTGAAGAGTTTTTAGAAAATCTGCATTGCATGACTTCATCAGAGATGAATGCATTGGATCTACTCCTGCTTATCCTGGTTTCAATTAAAAGTTCAAAATGTATTTCTTCATATGAGAGAGAGAGAGAGAGAGAGAGAGAGAGAGAGAGAGAGAGAGAGAGAGAGAAACTATGTTTCATTCCTGTGGATGAATGAAAATATCATAATGAGGAAGGTTAGTTTTTTTATGGCTGGTCGTTGAGGAGAAAAATGGTTGATGTGTACTTTGTCATATTCCAGTTAGATTATGCTTGAAAAGCTAGCTGAAATAATAATTAGTAAATTTCAAGATGTCCTTCAGGTATGTAATGAGACGTATAAGCAAAATGTGTCTTGTGTCAAATTGTTTTGCTTCCCTGCTTCATTATGTTGTCCCAGAGAGAGAATGAATGGTCTAATACCCTTACAAAAATTATGAACATTTTCATCAGCTAACTCATCTGCTTCTGTGCTTTGCTGTTGTGTTTGGATGTAATTCTTTCTACATAATGTACTGTCATATTACAGATAATCTGTAATATGGATTTTGACAACAAATTTGAAATCAACAGTTTACTGTACAGTCAAAAGCACTATACGCATAATAATTGCACTGTGTTGTGACCCGCTACACTGTTTCCATAGGGACAGCTGCATCACAGGTACAGCAAGGATATAAAATTCTACAGATTTTCTGAAAACAGTTGGGGGGACAAAATTGCCTTAGGTAATCGGTGTGTGTGTGTGTGACTTTGTTTGTGTGTGCAAGCAAATGATGTGGCAGTCTTCAAAAGAACTTTGAAATTGTGGTTCAATTAAAGTAGAATTGAACAGATCTAGCTACTTTCTTCCACCAAAAATCGATAGTCGACACTGTGATAGCGTGCCAGTTGGTTCTGGGTAATTGGTTAGATTAATCGATACATCCCATTTGCTTACAGGGCAGCTTTATACACACACATCTCCAAGGTGTTAGTCCAGAATAGCAGCCTATTCCACTAAAGTACACTGAAGCCCTCTGCTAAGTGGACTGAAGCACTCTGCTAAGTGGACTATGTGGGCTATGAGGTTTTATTTGGAAAGTACTTTACGAGGGCACAGGGTTGTTGTTAATCTATGTGTTATTAAAAGTGTCCTTAGGTCAAGCACTCCAAACCCACAATGCTGCCACAAAAACACAAAAGACTAGAGATGCTTATTGGACAGAGATGGAGAAACCTAATGACTAGAGAGAGACTTGAGAGCTTGTATGCATTGTTTATATACAAAGTACATATTCAGTACCAATGTACCAGAGCTTAATATCAAGTATATAGATATTGTTTTTATTTTCATACAGCACTTTTAATAACAAGTGGAATCACAATGACCCCTTAACACTTTTATAATATATATATATAGTATATATATATATATTAGGCACCCCTGACTATTTCCATGATTTTCATTTATAAATAATTGGATCAGCAACTTCATTTTGATCTATCAAATAACTGAAGGACACAAGAATATTTTGGAAGTGAAATTGATTGGATTAAAAGAAAGTGTGCAATATGCATGAAAAAAAATTAGACAGGTGCAAAATTAGACAGGTGCATACATTTGGGCACCCTTGTCATTTTGTTGATTTGAATACCAGTAACTACATAGCACTGATTAATTGGAACACACACTTGGTTTGGTGAGCTCATTAAGCCTTGACATTCATAGACAGGTCCATCCAATCATGAGATAATGTATTTAAGTTGGCCAATTGCAAGTTGTTGTTCTCTTTGACTTTCCTTTGAAGAGTGGCAACATGGGGGACTCAAAACAACTCTCAAATGACCTGAAACCAAAAATTTTCAACATTATGGTTTAGGGGAAGGCGACATAAAGCTATCACAGAGATTTAAGCTTTCAGTGTCCACGGTGAGGAAATAGTGAAGAAATAAAAGACCACAGGCACAGTTCTTGTTAAGGCCAGAAGTGGCAGGCCAAGTAAAATATTGGAGAGGCAAATGATGGTGAGAATGGCCAAAAACAGCCCACAGACCACCTCCAAAGACCTACAACATCATCTTGCTGCAGATGGTGTTACTGTGCATCGTTCAACAATTCAGCACACTTTGCACAAAGAGAAGCTGTACGGAAGAGTGATGCAGAAGAAGGCTTTTCTGCACACAAGCCACAAACAGAGTAGCTTGAGATATACAAATGCACATTTGGACAAGCAATCTTAATTTTGGAAGAAGGTGCTGTGGACTGATGAAACATTGATGGAGTTATTTGGTCATAACAAGGGGCGTTATGAATGGCGGAAAAAGAACACAGCATTTCAAGACAAACACTTGCTACCCACAGTAAAATTTGGTGGAGGTTGCATCATGCTGTGGGGCTGTGTGGCCAGTGCCGGTACTGTTAATCTTGTTAAAATTGAGGTTCTCATGTATTCCACTCAATATCAGCAGACAAGGCTGGAAATGTCAACAAAACAACAACCCAAAACACTACTCACAATCTAGTTCGGCATTTATGCAGAGGAACAAGTACAATGTTCTAGAATGGTCATCCCAGTCCCCAGACCTGAATATCATTGAAAATCTGTGGGGTGATTTGAAACGGGCTGTCCATGCTCAGCAACCATTCAACCTAACTGAACTGGAGATGTTTTGAAAGAAGGAATGGTCCAAAATACCTAAATGTTTATGTGATATTTCTGTTGGGGTGCCCAAATTTATGCACCTGTCTGATTTCATTTTGACGCATATTGCACATTATCTATATATACTGTATATGGTTGTTAGAAAATAAAGAAATAAAGTCACATGATTCATGTCCTCAAGGATAGTGGAGGTTAACTCAATGTGATTTGATTTAAATATTATACACAAAGGTTTAATGACTTCAGATCTTGGCTAAGCTGCTGAGACAGGATCGGATTTCACTTTGATATAGTAATGAATAAGAGTCGATGACTTTGAATCACCTATGCTAAGTTCTGGTTTTATACTCTGTAAATTTCACAAGGTTGACAGCCAGGTAATTGTGGTGACAATCAAAGTGTTTAATTAAGGAATCTGAAAATACAATACCTTGATTGCGTGATAGCATGATACAATTAGATATGAGAGAACAAACTGTTCTGTTGGCAACAGGGATGGCCTGGGACAAAAATTCGGCCCGGGACTTTGGATGGAGCGGCCGGCGGCGGTAGGGGGGTGTCGCGCGTGTGCGCGTGCGCTATATCTGTTGCTCGCCACGTTTGTCAATCATTCACTCTGGGTTTCTCCTCTTTTGAATATAGAGGAACTCTCTCTCGATTTGACGGCCGGGCCAGAGTGCAGTTTTGCAGATGCAACAGCTTGTCCATTTCACCCTACTGTCACTTAATACGTCCGACCGGCCGTCAAAGTAAAATGTGACGGCCCGTTTGGCCCGGAATGGAACGGCCGTTCGGGAAAACTCCCGATCCTCCCGATGGCCAGTCCGCCCCTGGTTGGCAACCATATGCTTGTCTTTATCAAGGTATGTTTGTGCAGGTGCTGATCTGGATGTGCTGTAGTGTTAAATTGCAGCCTCCCATTTCAGCTCTCAGACATGTGAAGGCAAAGATGAATCGAGGGGGAGAGATTCTGTCCTAAACCAAAATAATTTTAAACAAACATACTTTATACAGAGTTGTAAAAGGTACAACGTAAAAGTACTCTACTGGGTTTTGCTAGGTTCACCAGTTATTGGAAGTGATAAATTAAATGATAAAGAAATACTGAAAAACTATGAATTACATTGTGGTCACTGGTTACTTATTACTTCCAATTACTGGGTCATTTAGGTCTTGATATGGAACTCTCCAAAACAGGTGAGCATAGCCAAGTGCTTTTACTTTGTAATTTTGACACCTCTGAAGATATGCCATTGTCACATAAAAATGAAAAGAAAATAAGTTTAATTTTCAGTTCTCAGATGTCAACATTTATTTGTCTTTTGGGAACCTAGATACTCTCTCCAGTATTGTGATCTAAAACTGAACTATATTATTATGGATCAGAGCTCTAAAAGATACAAGCTTAAAATTACCATGTTGTCTCAAAAATAAATATTGTAGATGGATAGCAATAGTGATTTGCTTGGTGTACATGTCCTGGAAAACTTGAACAACCTTGCAAATGTTAACAGGAAAACATAAAAAATACAAATAACTGTTGTCTCAATTTGTAAATGTAGCCATGGAGATTGACTACAGGAGTATAATTACTTTTTTAAATGTGAAAGAGAAATATCTGAATTTATCAGGAATGGAAACCAGGTAAAAAATATATATAATGAGTTGTGGCACGTGGAAGACACAAAACACTGACATGAAATGTAAGTAAGGTGCCTGTGGGCTTTTATTAACTGAAATATGACAATTGGAAAAAAGTAGGAAAACCAAGATAGCTGCTGGCAGGCAATGCTGCTTTACCTCTCCGCAGTCCTCTCCAGCCAGGGGATTCGAATGTGCTACTTCCAGAATGATCGGGATTTTGAGTCAAGGGATTACCAATGAGTCCACATCTTCTGCTCACTGCTGCATCCTGTAGAATAAGAGACCATTGTGAACCAGCAAGTGGGCTGGTGTGGCATGGACTAAGAGATGGACTCATTATTATATTGCTTATTATTTGTGTTATGTGTATTTTTGTTTTAGTATGCCAGTGCATTGCATTTTAGTTTTGTGTTTAGTTATAGTGTACTGTCCCTATAAGTCTAACACCTCTCGAGTTTGGCCATTGCTAGGATCAGTATGAGTTAGGTTAGGCTGGAACTTGTAGATCTGATTGATGATTGCGTTCAACCTTGGTCGATTAGCTAGTTAACTGTCACTCTATAAATGCTGGCCAAACTAGAGGGAGGTGTCAGGCATTGAACTTCTGTTTCGTGGAAACAAGTTTGATATTGTGTGGAATTCCTGATTTTGTATATTTCCTTGACATGTGGATACTGTACTATTTGGTGCCATCCACGTATGCATTGTAAATTGAGTATGTATTATATTGTGTGAGTTTAAGCGTATTCAAGTTACATTGCTAACTAGTGGTGCAACGGATCGTCATTGATCCGTGATCCGTTCGGATCAATATCTTCGGTTTGGCACCCACGTGACCCGTGGATTGATTTCTGAAAAAAAAAGTTGTCTGCATGTTCAGTCCGCTCACAGCATGGTCATGGTGAGCGGAGGAACGGAGGAGCTTGAACGCTCTGCGTCATTTAAATCCCCTGTATGGGAGCCTTTTAGTTTCACTGTTAAATTTAATGATGAAGGAAAGAGGTTAGTGGATTAAACCGTGACAGTGTGTAGGCACTGTGGCACAAGAAAGCGATATGACAGTGGAAACACATCAAGCATGGCCACGCAATTGAAGCGACATCACCCCGGTGTTTCACTGACAGGAGTGAAAACGATAGCTGCAAAACCACCTGCTTATCACCGTTGCATTTAAGCAATTAATCAGACCGGGCTAAAGCCATCACAAACGCTATCGGTGTGTTTATAGGTGCAGACATGAGGCCATATTCGATTGTGCAAAAGGAGGACTTTAAACACATGCTGAAAGTGTTTGAGCCATGTTATGACATCCCGTCGCATACGGGACATACTAAAACGCTTAACGTGAAAAAGCTTAACGTGGTTTTAATGTACCTAAACAATGGTCAATCATGACCAAATTTCTCATGGCCATATCTTGTTATGAACACTTAAGCCTGTCAAAATAACTAAACCAATATCCAACAATTATAGAAGTAATCTCACGTTAAAGTTTTCTTTTTCATTGGATCCTATGGCGAGGAAAATGTTTAACGTGATTAAATGTACCTAAACAACGATCAATATTAACCACATTTCTCTCTCATATTGCTCATCATAACTACTGAAAATTATAAAAACAACTAACCCAAATTTCAATTATTTTTTTATTTTGCTGATCCGAGAAATGATCCGATCCGTGAGTTTTTTGATCCGTTGCACCCCTATTACTAACGCGTTCTATGTCGCGGTCACGAGCATAGTATGTTAATCTAGACGTTGTGCATCCCCAATATATTGTATATTTTGGGAATGCTGTATATTTATGCTGTGTATTTTCTACCGTTCTGCATACCACTGGATAATTCATTAAATCTACAAAACCGCATCCTGCTTTGGCCTCCCTCCTTACTCCAGATACCAACAGTGTGACAGTTGGGGAGTAACTGATAAAGTAATTTGATTACAGTTATCAGATTACATCAAATGTAACTCTAATCAGTTACATTACTGGCCAAAAAAAATGTAATCGGATTCCAGATACTTTTGAAAAAAATTTAGGATTACTTTGTTACTTTTACATTTGGGTCAATTTTCTATAGAAAAATGGATCATTAATGTAAGATGTTCTGTGTAACAGCTTCAGATATAATAAATAGCTATACATTGCATTCCAAATTATTATGCAAATTATACACCGCTCAAAAAAATAAAGGGAACACTAAGATAACACATCCTAGATCTGAATGAATGAACTAATCGTATGAAATACTTTCGTCTTTACATAGTTGAATGTGCCAACAACAAAATCACACCAAAATTATCAATGGAAATCAAATTTATCAAACCATGGAGGTCTGGATATGGAGTCAAACTCAAAATCAAAGTGAAAAACCACACTACAGGCTGATCCAAATTTGATGTAATGTCCTTAAAACAAGTCAAAATGAGGCTCAGTAGTGTGTGTGGCCTCCACGTGCCCGTATGACCTCCCTACAATGCATGGGCATGCTCCTGATGAGGTGGCGGATGGTCTCCTGAGGGGTGTCCTCCCAGACCTGGACTAAAGCATCCGCCAACTCCTGGACAGTCTGTGGTGCAACGTTGCGTTGGTGGATGGAGTGAGACATGATGTCCCAGTTGTGCTCCATCGGAAACAGGTCTGGGGAACGGGCGGGCCAGTCCATAGCATCAATGCCTTCCTCTTGCAGGAACTGCTGACACACTCCAGCCACATGAGGTCTAGCATTGTTTTGCATTAGGAGGTACCCAGGGCCAACCGCACAAGCATATGGTCTCACAAGGGGTCTGAGGATCTCACCTCGGTACCTAATGGCAGTCAGGCTATCTCTGGCGAGCACATGGAGGGCTGTGCGGCCCCCAAAGAAATGCCAGCTCACACCATTACTGACCCACTGCCAAACCAGTCATGCTGGAGGATGTTGCAGGCAGCAGAATGTTCTCCACTGCGGCTCCAGACTCTGTCACGTCTGTCACGTGCTCAGTGTGAACCTGCTTTCATCTGTGAAGAGCACAGGACGCCAGAGGCAAATGTGCCAATCTTGGTGTTCTCTGGCAAATGCCAACCTGTGGACGTTGGTCCCTCCTACCACCCTCATGGAGTCTGTTTCTGATCGTTTGAGTGGACACATGCACAGTTGTGGCCTGCTGGAGGTCATTTTGCAGGGCTCTGGCAGTGCTCCTCATTCTCCTCCTTGCACAAAGGCGGAGGTAGCGGTCCTGATGCTGGGTTGTTGCCCTCCTCCACGTCTCCTGATGTACTGGCCTGTCTCCTGGTAGTACCTCCATGCTCTGGACACTACGCTGACAGACACAGCAAACCTTCTTGTCACAGCGTGCATTGATGTGCCATCCTGGATGAGCTGCACTACCTGAGCCACTTGTGTGGGTTGTAGACTCTATCTCATGCCACCACTAGTGTGAAAGTACCGCCAGCATTCAAAAGTGACCAAAACATCAGCCAGGAAGCATAGGAACTGAGAAGTGGTCTGTGGTCACCACCTGCAGAACCACTCCTTTATTGGGGGTGTCTTGCTAATTGCCCACCTGTTGTCTGTTCCATTTGCACAACAGCATGTGAAATTGATTGTCAATCAGTGTTGTGTTGTTTAAATGTTCCCTTTTTTTTTAGCAGTGTATTTTACGGATTTTCCTAAATAGTCGATGCAAATGACAGTCGGTATATTTTCAAGTCACCTACCATTAGGGTATAAGTCGAATTTCATTGAACAAACCACCCAATGAAAACAAAACAAAAAATGCACTGTTCCAAATTATTATGCACAACAGTTTCAAAACATTTTATAAGTTGTAAAGATATGAAAATGATTATTTGTTGAATTCGCAGCATTAGGAGGTCATATCTGAAATTTAAATAAATATAATATAAATATATATTAACAAATATACTGAAATCAAAAGCTATTTCAATTAGACACATCTTGTGCAAGTTATATGTTAACATAGGACACCTTTGATATCACCTTCACAATTATTGCATCAATTTAAATTGTTTATGAAGAGTTTCTGCTTGAATTTCTTTGCAGGATGTCAGAATAGCCTCCCAGAGCTGCTGTTTTGATACAAACTGCCTCCCACCCTCATAAGTCTTTTGCTTGAGTATGCTCCAAAGGTTCTCAATAGGGTTGAGGTCAGGGGAGGATGGGGGCCACACCATGAGTTTCTCTCCTTTTATTCCCATAGCAGCCAATGACAGAGGGTTATTCTTTGCAGATACATTGTTATGCATGAAGAAGATTTTGCTGTGGAAGGCAAGGTTCTTCTTTTTGTACCATGGAAGAACGTGGTCAGTCAGAAACTCTATATACTTTTGCCGAGGTCATTTTCACACCTTCAGGGACCCTAAAGGGGCCTACCAGCTCTCTCCCCATGATTCCGGCCCAAAACATGACCACTCAGTTGACAAGACTGTATGAAAATTAGTCTTCATGTATTTCTGGGTCCACTGCAACCATTTTTGCTTGTGAGCATTAGTTAGGGGTGGCCGAATAGTAGGTTTATGCACAACTGCAAGCCTCTGGAGGATCCTAGACCTTGAGGTTCGCGGGACTCCAGAGGAACCAGCAGCTTCAAATACCTGTTTGCTGCTTTGAAATAGGATTTTTTGCAGCTCGTCGCTTAATCCGGTGAATTTGTCTGGCAGTAACCTTCCTCATTATGCCTTTATCTGCACGAACCCGTCTGTGCAAAAATCTCTACACAGTACGATGATCACACTTATGTTTTTGTGAAATATCTGATGTTTTTAAACCTTGTCCAAGGCATTGCACTATTTGACGCTTTAACGCAGCAGAGAGATCCTTTTTCTTTCCCAAATTGCATGAAAACTGTGGCCTGCTTAATAATGTGGAACCTTAATCCTGTAGTCAGAAGGTTGCCAGTTCGATTCCCAACTGAGCCAAAATGTCATTGTGTCCTTGGGCAAGACACTTTACCCTAATTGCTCCCAGGTTGTTGCTGTAAATAAGAAATTGTTCTTAGTCAACTCACCTGGTAAAATGTTAATAAAATTTGTTGGGCTCACCTGGCAAAATACTTATCACAGGTGCCTGAGATTGATTTTAGTGAGCCAAAGAGACCGGTAGTACAATACCATCCATGAGTTTTATTAAAAAACAAATTAGTTAATGTTTGTAAAAATGTATGACACTTAATTCCCATTTTCATACTAATTAGTAATGTGGTGTATGAATTGTTTTAAGTAATATCTCTGTCATCTAGTCACCATGATAAGTGAATTACTTCATGGTTTCTAAACTGCAGCTTCTGGTGGTAAATTATCAAAATGTGCAATATCCATGTCAAAAATGCAAAATGAGTACATAATATTGTACATTATATAGTCAACAGCCATTTTTAGACCCACTTTATCTTTACTTTCTATATTTTTCTTTTCTTTTTACTTTTTAAAGTAATCTATAATTAAATGTGACTTCCTGTTTTGTTAGCCTGTGTTGCTGCTTGTGGTTAGCCGCTTGGCTAATGCCAAACTCTTAAACGTTTATCTAAATTTTATCATATATGCTAAACTCTCTTTTTACTAGTCTACCAAAGTACTACTTTACTGTTCACCTCACTTTTCGTTCAACATTTTCACCTCAGGATGCTATTTTGGACACAAGGGCCCTAATTTATCAAACATGCGTAGGAACCAATGTAGATCTGAGTGCAGAAATCATCTTACGACGAGACTCACGTGTGATTTACAAAAAATTTGTATCACTCCAATTCCAGCGTACGAATGAACAGGTGTTGATAAATCAGACGGTTGAAATCCATCGTAATTTAAATATCACGCCCACATATAAGCACGGATTAGAGGCCTCGCCCTTAGAATTTACGACATGGATAAGCGAAATCCGGCAAAGAAAAGGAATTTCTCTGAGATAAAAAGAGACGCTCAGATCTCAGGTGCAGGCCAACCGCTTGGTTTTATTTGGAGGCTTAAAATCAGGCATTGAGTGTTCAAGTGAAATGAGGTGTTGTGGTTACTGCTACAGTCATTGAAAACGATTAACGAGAACCTGAAGTGCATTTGAAATAAATGAATTTTTTCACTGAACATTCCATGTTGTATTTTTTAAATAGCTTTCTTACCCAAGGTAGCACTTACTATATTAAAAGCACAGAATAAGATCCTGTCTCCTTCGTAGAGCCCCCAATGGTGGCTGTTGTGGCCACTGATCTTCATTGAATGGCACCGTTCTCCAGCGCAATATCGTGGAAAACCTGCATGCCATAATTATGTTGCAGGCCTGCTCTGGGATGTATAGCCCCCCCCCGCTTACCCAAGACAGAGCCACCTGCCTTTGAGCAAAGATATACATCACTCCATTGTGGTTTGTGTGCGTGTGTGCGCACTGTTGAACCTGCTCTCCTGCTTGTTTGGGGATTTGCAAGTGGTGTTTAAGGTCCTCCAGATCTGCCATCGCTTCGACTACAGGACTGCCAAAGCACTTGTTTAAATAATATATATGTATATATTATTTGATTGAAGTTGTTTGCCTAATTTCAGCCCACATGTTCTAGGACACCCCGAAGTGAAAGGCAAAAAATAAACTACTTAATAGCAATGTGCTGTATACAATTAATTCGTAATTCTGAAATGTAATTTCAAATATGGGGTAGTTGGGATGCACACACATTCACCAAGTAATGCTGGTACAACAATTCACTGAACCGGGTGGTTATACCATGAACACCGCTAGTCACACTAGAGAATTTGCATACACGATGTCAGACCAGACTTGAGATTTTATCGCAGCCTATGATCACGTTCAAATTGATATATCCCTTGCTTTGCGTAGGAATGGGAGTACGAACGTCGTACACCTATTTTAGGTCATACACCCATTTCATAAATGAGGGCCAAGGAGTTTATACCTTGAGAAGCTAACTTGGAGCTTCTTCCTCAAAAAGAAGTACCTACCCCCGGACGCTATTGGACAAAAGAAGAGTCTCTCAACCACTGTGACCAGCCGAACCTAAGTAGCATGTCGTATTGCAGTTGCTGTTCTCTAAACTTCTTGCTAAGTTAGAGGCTCAGCTTCAGACCCACTTGCCAAGATAGGAATATTCCAGTGTAGATAAGGATAAGAATGCGTCTGAACCACCAGGCTGTGTTGATAGTAGTAGCTATTTTAACTCCAACGCACTGTCCTCGCAGCCGGACAACTTGCTCATGGTTGCTGGTAAAAGACGCCGTCGGCCTGCTCGGTTGGTTTCGAATTCTTAAACAGTGACAGACACTTTCAACATTCACTTTCGGTGGCGCGCTATATAGAATGTTTTTTACAAAAGATGACTACAGTCATTCTTTTTGTTCTGTACTGTTGTTATAGACCAGTTATTCCCAAAGTGGAAAACAAAATAAATTGTGTTTCAACATGTATTTCAATATTCAACTGTGCCTATACGTTATTAAAGTGATGTTTTCATGTCTGAATAGTCCAGTCTCACTGGCGAAAATAATCACTAACTAGTGTCTAGATGAATAACAACATAATGTCAAATATCAAATAGGCTAATTGGCATCCAACCAGAAAAACTATAATTGTTTGTTTTTACTGAGTACTCTAGAAAAGACCTCCAGTAGGCAAATCAAACTACAAACTGGACAATTACCATAAGTAACGCTAAAGTAAGTAAGTAACTAAATTTTATTTATAAAGCACACTAACACAGCAAGGGGTAGTAGGAAATGCTAATGCATGTAAGTGTGTTTTAAGCTTGGATTTAAAAACTGTCAGTGAACGAGCCTTCCAAATTAAAAGGGGAAGCTGATTCCATAGCCTAGGAGTGGCAAATGAGAAAGATTCATCACCTGTACATATGCAGCGTGACCGAGGGGTGTATAAAAGAAGTTTATCCGCAGACCTCAGTGACCTAATGGGTGTGTGTAGTTGTATGAGGTCGGAGATATGCAAAGGGGCCTGTACATTAAGAGCTTTAAAAACAAACAATAAAAATTAATAAAACAATTTAAAAATGTATTCGATACTGGACAGGAAGCCAGTGCAAAGTGGAAATGTGATCAAACTTCCTAGTGGATGTTAAAAGTCTGGCAGCAGCATTCTGCACCATCTGAAGACGGGGGAGAGAGGACTGGGGAAGACCATAGTAAAGGGAATTACAATAATCCAAACGTGAGGTGATAAAAGCATGATAAAAGTTCTTTAAACAGGTCTTTAAAAGACAATGCAGATTTAAACTTAGAAATCAGGCGTAACTGATAAACTGTTTTTTGAGTTAACCTGCTTAACTAACCCAAGGTCCGGGTCAATGATGACGCCGAGATTCTTTACGTGAGAACTGACTTTGGGGAACAAGTGATATTTATCAATTGGGATTTCCTACCGGTATGCATAAAATGGTCATAGGATCATTTGAATAATCCCACAATTTTTTGCATAGGCACATTTTTTATTCTCTAAGTACAAATGTAGGTTTTTTTAAACGCAGGCTTGATAATATATACAGACACTAGTTAGTGATTTTTTTCGTTAGTAAGCCTGGGCTATTCAGACAAGATTAAATCACTTCAATGTATAGGTCAGTTTGAATATTAAAATATACGTTGAACCACAAGTTTTTTGTGTATGCACTAACATTAATGCTGATACTCCACTTTGGCAATAGCTGGTTTTATATAATCAGCACGAGGGGGGTTGGGTGTTTAACATTTGTGTTGGGTGTTTAACATTTGTAACACAATAAATAGCTGAGTGCCCATCAATGCAGGTCTGGGCGAGGGGAGATTACGTGTCACATTTCTACAAAATGATGCGTGCAACGCTGATAGTTTTTAAACAAAACAAGATTTCTGTGCGATGTACAAGGGTGTGCGTTAACCTCTTAAGCCTCGCCCCCTAATTGTCAAATTCTGCCTAAAAAAACATACCCAAAGTTAAACTCTTGTTACACTGGACCTGAGGCAAGTACAAACATATGGTTGATGTTTTTTTAAAGAAAAGACCTTGACATTTTTGGATATGTAAAATTCATTTCAAACAAATATACACTGTGAAATAAAGAAAATGCATAATTATTTTCTGTTTTTATTTTTCTACATCCTCTTTGAAAGAACCCTACAAAGCTATATATTAAGATAGGATACTAGATCCAATTCAAATCATGTTGTTAAGGGGCTGGCCACATAAGTCTAACATTTTAGATTGATTGAGTGAACGGCCAATGAGCTATAGCTATGTTTGTAAAACTATATTTTTAGAAAAAATGCACCGTGATGACGTTTACATCCGGGTCCTGAGACGAACAACACAGATCTTTCCTGAATTATCTCTGTCAGTCTTCAGTTAAAATTGTTAATCGTGCACATTTTTAAGATCTCTGTTTCATAAGGATGACGTATATGCCGAAATTTTTGGACACTTTTTACATCCGTCTTTAGTTCAGAAGTGCATGGAAAATACACTCGGTTTTTCATTTATTTATGAGTAGATTTAAAAGTCCGGTAAGAAAATGCTATTTTTACATTCAAGATGGATTTTACCTGGGAAAACTATGCTTTAAGTCATTACTGGGACCCTTTGATGACCAAAAAGAAGGATTTTATGACCG
>JACXGM010010476.1:0-26274 GCA_016801145.1 Umbra pygmaea | reverse complement strand
TACAGACCGCTGCACCTCCACTGAAATGTCAGCTAAAGGGTGATTTCTTTAGTACCGTGTCCCCAATGTAGGGCACTGAATAGGGAATATGGGGTCATTTGGAATGCACACATTGTCCTCTGCCCTTCCGCACTTAATTTACAAAGCCTTCTGTGTCGGACCTCATTATTGCAGAATGAAAGCTCCTAAATGATATTGCATTCTGTTTAATATGAGCACTTAAATAAAGTAGTCCTTAGAATGAGGGGTTGGTATCCCTGTATTGTCCCATCTCATTAATTGTGCTTTTTACCAAACAGATCTATTGATAGGCCACAATTACCACTTTTACATGATTACAGAAGGAGAAACAATGACCCATTCACACTAACTGGCCGTGAGTGGAATAGGTGAACTACTAAAAGGGCAGTCTGCAGTTCAAACCATATTTAAGTGGCCTTCAGTTGCTAAGGGATTGGGTGGGAAATATAATCACTGTCCAATTCGTAGATATGTAAGGACCCACCACGGATGATATCAAAATGTAGTTGAAACGATGATAAATATATATAAACTGTTGGTTTACAATTGGATTGTGGACTAACATAGCAGACCAAGTAAATCCTATTGGTACTGACAGGAGAAGACCATTGCTCTGAAACAGTTGTATTTACTACTTTCCAGGAGTTGATGTGTATACTGTACTGTATATTAGTACTTTAAAAGTACAACAAAAAACAATGTTGTGCCAATTGTAGATTTCCCCTTTAAAAATCCTGACAGCATTTCATAAGAACCTGATTAACCATACTCTTGGTGACACTCCGCCCTCACTACCTCTTTGAGCTGAGCTGATCAAACATTTCTTTGGCGCTGGCATGCAGGCAAGCAGACGGACAATCTCGATATATTGTCCTTCCCTCAATCCCAGAAAGGTGAACAGATGACACAGGGCTCAACAGACAGTCTGACGACCACCACTAACAGACATCATAAACTCAAAAAAGTTTCATGTTTTTTTGAAGTAAGAGTTTTACAATATTCTTCCTGTTCAAATGTGATGTTATACACAGAGAGTAGGGACCCATCGGCTCAGAAGACCCTGTCACAGACAGCCTCCTAGGACTTGGTTGTCTGACCAATCGCTTCAGGGCTCTCATCTTCCCGGTAGGCATAACAGCTGGGGAAGATGCCAATGTTGCCAGCACAGTGTCCTTCCAGCCACTGCTCGTTGACTGGTAGGCAGACAAGTAGGATAAGAGAGACAGACATGGAGGGAGGGAGTCATTTGTCAGAACAGGAGGTTAAGTACTGCACTTACTGCACAATTAAAGTGGACAAGACTTCATAATTTCTCTTGCTCACTTACTGTCACTGAGAATGTCAATAGTGTCCCCCTCGCAGAACTCCAAGTCTTCTGGGCTCTGGGGTGCATAGTCATACAGCGCCACCATCTGGTAGAGAATGGTACGGTTGGGCAGAAGGTCCTCGTTCTGACGTACAAAGGGATTTAAGGGTTAGCTGTTACTGTCCATTGAGGTGTGTCTTTTCAAAGTGGGCCTGCATGCCAGAAGAAACCCTCTAGTCTGACCGAGTCAAGACATCTGATGACCCATAGGAGCTGGTTCCAATCAAAGTTCCAGTTATTTCTAGCAAACTTTAGGGAACCTTTATCAAGCGTGTGTAGGCGCTACACACACCATACGTGTGGCAATTTTGACGCATAATGTGTGATTTATAAAAATGAACGTTTGCTTATAAATGTGCGTAATTTAACGCGCAGCCTTTTCCATGCGTACACACAATGAGAAGTGGTGGAATAAGGGAATTGCTTCTGAAACATAGACAAGTCAATTTGGGAAAAATATAGTTTTAATGTTTGATTAGAAACTATTTAAATAGTTTCATTGTCATTGTTTTTCAGGTGTGAATTCATGCAACTTTCCTCTTCATGTCATTTAAAAAAAATATTTTTGTATGTTTCTCCCCTCCCAATTCCCACTGACCCCGCCTTGTCAGCAGTGGCACAACTTCCTGGACAGATGTGGGATGGTGAGGGGTGCTCACATGTTTCATCCAACCACATGTCACCACTGATTCTTTTCACACTGCTCATGCAACACAGAAGCCTTTTAGTCAGATCATGTACGGGATGATCACACTCACCACCTATACCTCTGTGATTGAATTTACAGACGCCCGATCTGCAGATAAGGAGTTGCTGGAGAGCGACATGGGAAGGTATATCATTTGGCTTATCTATCTCAAATCCAGGGCAGTGCTATGCCAATTTGTGCTGCTTCAGTCTGGAGGTCTGAGGAAAGTCGGAGAACACATAGGCTCAAATCACTTACTATCATGACGTAGACCAGGGGCATCAAACTAGTTCCACATAGGGCCTAGTTTCTGCAGGTTTTTGCTTTCTCCTTGTACCTGACTGATTGAATAGGTCACTAATTAGTTAGGATCTCCCCTCACCTGGCAGTCTAGGTCTTAATTGGGCTCTAATTGAAAGGAATGACATAAAACCAGCACACACTAGGCCCTCAGTGGAACCGGTTTGACAACCCTGACGTAGACTGTCCTGCTATGCAGCGACTTAGCCCACTACGCCACATCAAGCCCAACCCATGCAGAACCCCCTCCCCCTTCATGTTATTTGACAATGTCAGTTTATTTGTAATAGCTACAGTAATAACACCCACGTATCTGTGGGTGGGCCTGGGTGGGTCTAGGCCCACTGACTTGGCACGCCTGCCCACCGTCTCATTGCTTTACAAAGTCAATCGATGCTCCAGAGCATCAACTTGGATGATTCTATTAATAGCTCCCAAATTGTACATGTTAGAAAGAGAAGGATCTGACAAAAGAAAGCGGTGATTTGTTCAACCGGGTTAATCAGAGCCTGACAGAATCTTAAACGTGAGAACCTCTAGCAGTCTCTATGGTGTTTTTCTATAAACCAATCAGACAGGATGGAGGAATGGAACATGATGTTTTTTTAAGATTCACTTTATGGCAAAAAAACACATTAGACTAATGGAAATTCAGAATGGTGATATTCATTTGAGGAGTGAGTATATATATTTTAAATTGTTTGTGATCTTTCCCCATTTTTATCCCCTCCCAGTTCCCTATAATCCTGCCTTGTCAGCAGCTCCACAGCTCCTTGGACAGATCTGTGGGAAGGGCGAAAAGCACGCACATGGTTCATCCAACCACATGTCACCCAGTCGCCGATTCTTATGGCACTGCAAATCCAACATGGAAGCCTTTAGTCGGATCATGCACAGGGCGACTACGTTCACCGACTATACTTCCGCGATTTAATCCACAGGCATCCGATCTGAACACAATGAGTCGCTGGTGAGTGATGTGGCAGGATAGATCATTTGACTTAGCACTGCCCGGGATTTGGGTTAGATATGTCAAATGGCACTGCCTCGTGCAAAAGGCCCGGAGAAAGTCAGAGAACCCATAGTCAGGATTGAACCCATGACTATCATGACATAGACTGTCCTGCAATGCAGCAACTTAGCCCACTACACAACGTGGACCCCGGTAAGTATTAATTTGATATTAGTTTGATACAACTTGTAGTTATTTATGTTAGTTGTGTAGGTTATTTGTGGCAACTATGTAATTAGCTGAATAATAATGTGCAATAGCCTCATTTGAATATAGCTATGTATATGTATGAATATAGCTATGTATAAATATACTTACTGTTTGCAGCCCATAAAATAATAATAATAAAATATGTTATAGAAACTGCAAGGGAATTTATTCTGCTTTCCCCACATATCATTCATCATTCACAACCTACTGTATATTAGTTTAGATCTGAGAGCAAGGTAATGAAGGTTTTACAGTTTAGTAATGAAGGTTACAATGAAATAACATATCTGTAATGAGGTAGGACATCAGTTTAATTTGCAACATTTCACTGTGAATATCAGATTATCCTGCCTGTATGTATGGCAATAATCAAACTTAAAATGTCCATAGGCCCATCCTTTTTTGGGGGGCCCACCCAAACTGCAAATCCTGGCTACGTGCCATGCTAATAATAATGTGAAGTACAGTCAATTGGTAAATGATAGACATGTTAAACCATTGTTGAAGTATTAGATCATGGGACCATGGGAATTTGAAAAGGAAATCCTCAGATGAAAGATTTGCTTTATTTAAAATGCATCCTAGAGAGCACATTTTTAAATCATGGGACCGTTTTGTAGAGAGTAGCTACAGTGGCTCAGCAGACATTATTTTGACATAAAAACAATAAATGTATTTTAGACAGACAAGAATGACTCATTGGGTTCTCATCCAGAACGAGCAGATCAATACATCATTACACTATACACTATTATTCATTGCCCAAACGTTTGAAGTCAAAAGAAGTTTGTTTATTTTATGTTTAATATATATATATATATATATATATATATATATATATATATATATATATATATATATATACATACACACTCACCTAAAGGATTATTAGGAACATCATACTAATATTGTGTTTGACCCCGTTTCACATTCAGAACTGCCTTAATTCTACTTGGCATTGATTCAACAAGGTGCTGAAAGCATTCTTTACAAATGTTGGCCCATATTGATAGGATATTATCTTGCAGTTGATGGAGATTTGTGGGATGCACATCCAGGGCACGAAGCTCCCGTTCCACCACATCCCAAAGATGCTCTATTGGGTTGAGATCTGGAGACTGTGGGGGCCATTTTAGTACAGTGAACTCATTGTCATGTTCAAGAGGCCAATTTGAAATGATTCAAGCTTTGTGACATGGTGCACTATCCTGCTGGAAGTAGCCGTCAGAGGATGGGTACATGGTGGCCATAAAGGGATGGACATGGTCAGAAACAATGCTCAGGTAGGCTGTAAATGACCATTAAATCCCCCAAATGAGAGAGGCTTTTACAGGAAAATATTTAATTACTTCAGCAACATGTTACCAAAGAACTCTTCATTTGTTTATATTTTGGTTGACTAATTATTCTTGCTGAATAATTAATGTAGACTTTGTATTCTTATTTGTGTTACTAGAGTGTTTAGGTTTTTCGCTTCTCATGCCTTTATTTTGAAATCTGTAATTGGTGCGTGTACGGTGGCGCACCTTTTACTTGAAGCGCCATTCTGATTACCATTACCAGACAAGAGAGATGAACGTTCGGGTTAAAGGGGAACTATGCAGTTTATTTAGCTTAATTTACCTTAACTGAACAGCTTCAGAGTCAATGGAATGGTTGTATGACTTCTTTCGAGTTGATTGTTGGTCGTATCGCTCCCCCCTAGCGTCTGTGAGCTGAAAAACCACCCTTGTAACTTTGAGCCTGTTTTTCTGCAAAGGGACCAGCATGACTGATCCATGTAAAGGAAAGAATGAATGGGGCCATGTATCGTGAGATTTTGAGTGAAAACCTCTTTCCATCAGCAAGGGTATTGAAGATGAAACATGGCTGGGTCTTTCAGCATGACAATGATCCCAAACACACCGCCCGGGCAACGAAGGAGTGGCTTCGTAAGAAGAATTTCAAGGTCCTGGAGTGGACTAGCCAGTCACCAGATTTCAACCCCATAGAAAATCTTTGGAGGGAGTTGAAAGTCTGTGTTGCCCAGCGACAGCGCCAAAACATCACTGCTCTAGAGGAGATCTGCATGGAGGAATGGGCCCAAATACCAGCAACAGTATGTGGAAATCTTGTGAAGACTTAGAGAAAACGTTTGACCTCTGTCATTGCCAACAAAGGGTATATAACAAAGTATAAATCCACCATAATTTACCAATAAATTCCTTAAAAATCCAACAATGAGATTTTCTGGATTTTTTTTTAATTTTGTCGCTCATAGTTGAAGTGTACCTATGATGAAAGGCCTCTCTCATCTTTTTAAGTGGGTGAACTTGCACAATTGGTGGCTGACTAAATACATTTTTGCCCAGCTGTATGAGCATCTCAAGTTCAGTAGTAGAAAATACAGATCTCAGTTTAGAAATGTTTCTTGGATGGAAAAAACAAGTTCTGGTCAGCTGCTTTACATGTACAGAGTGTTTGATACACTGCCGATTTTGCAGGTTTTCCTACTTACAGAGCATGTAGAGGTCTGTAATTTTTATCATAGGTACACTTCAACTGTGAGAGTTGAACAAAAAAAACAAAAAAACAAAGAAAATCTCATTATTTTTAAATAATAAATTTGCATTTTATTGACATAATTACTGACATAAGTATTTGATACATCAGAAAAGCAGAACTCAATATTTGGTACGGAGATCGTTGTTTGCAATTACAGAAATCATACGTTTCCTGTAGTTCTTGTCCAGGTTTGCACACACTGCAGCAAGGATTTTGTCACACTCCTACATACAGACCTTCTCCAGCTCCTTCAGGTTTTGTGGCTGTCACTTGGCAGTACAGACTTTAAGCTTCCTCCAAAGATTTTCTATTGGGTTCCGGTATGGAGACTGGCTAGGCCACTCCAGGTATTTGAGATGCTTCTTACGGAGTCACTGCCCTGGCTGTGTATTTTGGGTCGTTGTCATGCTGGAAGAGCCAGCCACAATCCATATTCAATGCTCTTACTGAGGAAAGGAGGCTGATGGCCAAGATCTCGCGATACATGGCCCCATCCATCTTCCCCTCGATACGGTGCAGTCGTCCTGTCCCCTTTGCAGAAAAGCATCCCCAAAGAATGATGTTTCCACCTCCATGCTTCATGGTTGGGATGATGTTCTTGGATTGTACTCATCCTTCTTCCTCCAAACATGGCGAGTGGAGTTTAGACCATAAAGCTCTACTTTTGTCTCATCAGACCACATGACCTTCTCCCATTCCTCCTCTGTATCATCCAGATGATCATTGGCAAACTTTAGACAGGCCTGGACATGTGCTGGTTTGAGCAGGGGGACCTTGCATGCGCTGCAGGATTTAAATCCATGACGGCGTAGTGTGTTACTAATGGTTTTCATTGAGACTGTGGTCCCAGCTCTCTTCAGGTCATTGACCAGGTCCTGCCGTGTTGTTCTGGGCTTATCCCTCACCTTCATGATCACTGATGCCCCACGAGGTGAGATCTTGCATGGAGCCCTAGACCGAGGGAGATTGACAGTCATCTTGAACTTCTTCCATTTTCTAATAATTGCGCCAACAGCTGAAAGAGGCCCGATTTATTGTATGATTGTGGGAATGACTTTCTGGCGCAACACTCAGAACATCTCATCAGTTTTGACCTGAAATTAATTTACTGCTAAACATTCATTAAAAGCCTTGAGACAGTCCAAAAGCCTAGATAGCCTGGAAATGAAAAATGAATCTGGATATCATCTGCAAATAACTGGTAAGCAATATTGTATCTGCTTATGATCTGTCCCAGGGGCAGTAAATAGAAAGAGAAAAGCAAGGGCCCCAGAACTTATCAGCGCTTTACTTTTTCCACATTTTGTTATGTTACACCGTTAATCCCCAATGGATAAAATAAATTATTTCCCTCAAAATTCTACAAACAATTCCACATAATGAGAATGTGAAAGAATGTGTTTGAAATTTTAGCAAATTTATTAAAAATAAAAAATGAAAAAGGCACATGTACATAAGTATTCACAGCCTTTGACATGACACTCAAAATTGAGCTCAGGTGCATCCTTGAGATGTTTACACAAACCTGATTGGAGTCCACCTGTAGTAAAGTCAGTTGATTGGACATGACTTGTAAAAGAAAAACCTGTCTATATAAGGTCCCACAGTAAACAGTACATGAGTCAGAGCACAAACCAAGCCTTGGAGTCCAAGGAATTGCCTGTAGATCTCAGACACAGGATTGTATCATAACACAGATCTGGGGAAGGGTACAGAAAAATATCTGCAGCATTGAAGGTCCCAATGAGCACAGTGGCCTCCATCATCCATAAATAGAAGAAGATTGGAACCACCAGGACTCTTCCTAGAGTTGGCTGCCCGGCCACACTGAGCGATCGGGGGAGAAGGGCCTTAGTCAGGGAGGTGTCCAAGAACCTGATGGTCACTCTTGACAGAGCTTAAGCATTTCACTGTGTAGAGAGGAGAACCTTCCAGAGGAACAACCATCTCTGCAGCACTCAACCAATCAGGCCTGTATGGGAGAGTGGCCAGACGCAAACCACTCCTCCGTAAAAGGCACATGAGAGCCCACCTGGAGTTTGCCAAAAGGCACCTGAAGGACTCTCAGACCATGAGAAACTAAATTATCTTGTCTGATGAAACAAATATTGAACTCTGTGGCCTAATTGGCAAGCGTCATGTCCGGAGGAAACCAGGAACCGCTCATCACCTGGCCAATACCATCCCTACAGTGAAGCACGGTGGTAGCAGCATCATGCTGTGGGCATGTCTTTTCAGCGGCAGGAACTTGAAGTCTAGTCAGGATTGAGGGAAAAATTAATGCAGCAATTTACAGAGACATCCTTGCTGAAAACCTGCTCCAGAGCGCTCTGGATCTCAGACTGGGGTGAAGGTTCATCTTCCAACCGGACAACAACTTAAGCATACAGCCAAGATAGCAAAGGCGTGGCTACAGGACAACTCTGTGAATGTCCTTGAGTGGCCCAGCCAAAACCCAGACTTAAACCCAATTGAACATCTCTGGAGAGATCTGAAAATTGCTGTGCGCCGACGCTCCCCATCCAACCTGATGGAGTTTGAGAGGTCCTGCAAAGAATGGGAGAAACTGCCCAAAAATAGGTGTGCCAAGGCTGTAGCATCATACTCAAAAAGACTTGAGGCTGTAAGTGCTGTCAAAGGTGCTTCAACAAAGTACTGAGCAGAGGCTGTGAATACTTATGTACATGTGATTATTTTCATTTTTTATCTTTAATAAATTTGCTAAAATTTCAAACACACTTCTGTCACTATGGGGTATATTTTGTAGAATTTTGAGGGAAATAATGAATTGAATCAATTTCGGAATAAGGCTGTGACACAACAAAATGTGGAAAAAGTGAAGTGCTGTAAATATTTTCCAGATGCACTGTACACCCACCCAATCATGTAACCTTTCGATCAGGATGTGATGGTCTACTGTGTCAAACTCTGAGCTGAGGTCAAGAGGTACCAACACCGAACAATCACCTATATCAGAGGATATTATAATATCATTAGAAAACCTCAGAAGTGCAGTTCCAACAAAATGTGGAAAAAGTGAAGCGCTGTGAATACTTCCCGGATGCACTGTATTTCCAGAACAGGCTCTGACTTGTGTTACAGAGCAATGTTTTTGATGAAACATATAGCAATTGCTGTGGAAACCATATCGATTTCAGGCTTACAATAAACTGCTTCTGGGTAGCTCTGACCGTGCGAGAATGAGAATGGCTTGAATTAAGTGGGCGGGTCACAGGATGAAGATCTAAATGTAATAGCAGTCACCTTATCAATAAAGAAGGTAAGGAACTTATTACAATCATCTGTAGATAAACATTATGGAATTGATGCTCTCAGATTGACAGAAAACCCACCCAAAGAATAGTAGGCTGTGAACCAAACAGTCTTCCGTTCAATGCACAGGTGATACACCTAAAAGATCCTGCTGAATGTAAAGTCCACAGAATTCATTACATGTATTCTGCAGAACCATTTCATGGCATTTAATTGTACCTCTGTGACATTCGAGAGCAAATAAGGATTGGATGTATATTTATAGTTATTTAATATATAAATTATATTTGTTTAAAGAACAGCATATTTTCCAATGCAAAAAAGACAGTTCTCCTTTCCTTAGAAAAGTTTACATTTTTACAATTCAAGCAAGTAACCAGATAGCATGATAAATAAATCATTATTTTGACCATATTTAGGTCATTAGGGGTGTGTTCATATGCAAATCGTAAAGGCTGTGCATGAGCACTGGTGCTAAGAACAAGTGGTATTTATCAATGGGGATTTCCTACCGTTGTGAATAAAACGGTCTTTGGTTGATTTGATAAATCCCACTTCTTTTGTGCGTACGCAATTTCTTAATTGCGTTCGTAAGTACAAATTAAGGAATATTTATATGCACGCTTGATAAATGAGCCCCCAGGTGCTGACATTTACGTCTTGATTTGGTTATGAGCTTTCTTCTGGCAAGAAATCCAAAAAACATCTTAATTTTTACCATATAAGTGCATGTTTATTTTCAGGTGTGTAGCTATTAGTTTGGTCATCCTCATGAAACATTGGATACCCATACTGTGGGCCTGGCCCACTGCCCTAGTAGTATACTCCTTCTCTGTCTTACCTGACACCAAAGTGTTGTCCTGCCTCCCTCTGCTACCTCCAGCAGGGCCTTGAGCCCCTCTTCCCCATCCAGAGGCTTCAGTGCCTGGGAGCCATTCTGCTTATACCTGGGGGAAAGAGATAGAGAATGAGAAGAGAGAGAAATACAGTGATTGAATGAGAATGAGAAGAGAAAGAGAGAGAGAGAGAAGGACTGATACACAAGCGTGAGGTTGAGTGGTGACATTTTTAGGGCAGTAGCAGCACTTGTTGAAATTCAAGGTGACAGAAATGGGTTGGTAGGTCTGCAGTTACCTGAGGCGCAAGTGTGAGGCTGGATGCCTCAACTTGTGTGCAATTCTCTGCTGCAGTTCATCGTACGGAGTGCCTAAAGGGACACTCAGAGCCACAGTGTATGTGTAATGCACCTTTACCACCACCGAGGCGGCTGCTCCTCCCAGGGGTGATGTGGGACCCTGTGAGACGTGGCAAATCTGCCTTAGACTTGAACATACACTTTTTTACATGACTGGGTAAAAAAGTCAAAAAAGCATATTTCTATAACAAGGCACATCTACTTGACTGTACAGGATACAAACCTGAGTGAATGAACAAAGGATTTCTTTCAACATAATGGACCTGGGCTTTGTGGACAGGAAGTTGTAAAACTAGGTAAGCAGTACTGACTGGATAGAAATGGACAGAACTATTTAGAAGAGTTGCATTCAATTTGGTGGTGGTGGATTGGGACCTTGATGCTTTGAGGGGTAAAAGCTTTTTATTTTTTAAAACAACACAATGTACCTTAAAGTTTTTAAATTTGCCTATTTAATATGAGCCAAAATGTAATGGGCAGAGTTTGTACGTGCAACAGACAAGAGCTTTTTGAATTAAAATAAAATACAATAATATCCAGTCAGTCAGCCAGCCAACCACTCAAATGTGTTTTAGTGTAATCAATGAAGTTACTGACAATGTTTTATTAGCGGATTACAGACACTTTTGAAATAAATGTAGGATTACTTTTAGATACTTTATACGTATTTGGGAGTAATATATCAACAATGCAGGGCATTCTGTAAGCTTCAGATCTAATACTTATGTAAATTGTGTTAAAATATATATCTCTGTTATCTTCTGTAGTCTCCATGATAAGTGAATTACATAATTTGTTCATGGTTCCCAAACTGCAGTTTTTGGTGGTAAATTATGTAATTGTGCTACAACAGTATATGCATTTGTCAAACAATAAATTAAAGGATTATATTAATATCATATATTATATTGTCAACAGCCAATGTTGGACCCATTATATATTTTTTCTTTTGGTACACAACCACTTGCCATCAGTCCACCTATAATGGCCTTGGTGTAACATCTTTATTTATTTTGGAGTGCTACTGCTACATAATTTGGTTTTTGATTTAGTCTTAACCCAGATTATGTAAACAAACTTCCTGTTATGAAATTCAACTGGTTATTAACTAGCTTTTTAAATTAAACTAAAAGTAATGGAAAGTAATCAGATTTCTGTATGTTACTGAGTTTGGGTAATCCAAATTTACATTACTGATTCCAGATGTGGATGGGTAACTACCGGTAGTAACTGTAATGGAGTACTCTACATTTACAAGTAACCTACCCAGCCCTGTCTGTTAGGCACGTCAGAATGAATCAAAGCCTGCACAAAAGATAACTATTACATTTTGACACAGATATCAAATGCTTGTGGAGGTTATGGCTTCTTACAATTAGAACTCAGGTCACACTGATTTGCAATACAAGCTAGTCATGGTCGTCCAATACATATTTCCATCTGACTTCCACTCTATAGTGGGCTGTCAATTCACTTAATCAGGCCAAAAATGAAGCAACCATATACAAACACGGATTAAGTTTTGCTCTTGACTCACCGATTCAGTGGGACTGTCCTCTGTTAATGAGTACTGGGAGGGCGGGCTGGAAGTGCTAGGTGAGTGGGAGGATGAGGCATAGCTTTGTGTCTGTGTCTCTCTAACCGGGCTCTCTGCAGAAGCAATACAGCAGCACTACATTATTACAAAGAACATGGAAGATAGCGTCCTAAGAAAAATTCAATATTTATAGTCAGCTTTATGGAGCTAGTGGATTGGCTGCTGGTGTTAGTAAATAAAGTTAGATAGAGGCTGGCCTATCTGCATCCAGCTCATTTTTGGGGTTCACTGAGGTTAGCCTACCCTGTCGAGGTCTTACAGGGCTGGGCTGTCTGTCTGGGCGAGAGGGGGGCTTGAGGCCTGGTGGAAGTGGAATCCCACTGGGAATATTCTGTGGGGGAGACAGATGAGGTAGTCAAGGTAACAGGTCTGGCCATTACAGCAGTGAAAAACCAAGAGAGTATGGGCTTCTAACTGATGTTATTCTTGTGAGGGCTCATCACTGAAAGCCAAGGCAATTCAACAACCCTGTATTCCCCCATCATCTAGAACCAAGTGGAACACTGGAACATTTTGTAGCTTTTTATCCCCTGACAAAACACTTTTTTTACAAAGAGGGTACAGAGAAGACAAAGCTTTGTTCAGCAATGTAAAAAAAAACAACATTGACAAAATAGCCCAAATGAGATGTAAGAATAAATAAATAAACAGAAAACACAGAAGCTGGCTGAGGTTCTGTCACATTCTGTTTACCTCTGCGGAACAAGACAGAGACACACTGTCTCGGAATGTGGCAAAATTATAAAAACTCATACATCCTTTTTTCTGGCATTCCTTTTCTTGACATCCACTGGGTCAAGCAGAGAGAAGGGAACAAGTCCTTTCTGAAGGAGAAAAGAGATGAAATAGAAAAGACTGAATAATCAGGAAAAAATAGACTATTATACAGAAGTCATGTGTAGAAGGAATGTGTGCGAAGGTTAGAAGAAACAACAAAACTACATCACCAAAGCAATGCTAGGCAGGATGCCAGGCACGCATACAGGAGTCTGGTATTGAATCAGAAGTGTGTGGAAGTACAGCATTGCTTACGTGTGGTGAAATTAAAGCCACATAGTCAGCTCCCACTATGGCGTGTCATTACGGGTGTCTCTCACCTTTCCATCATGTATCACGGTGGCCATACCGTCTTGGTCCTCACCGCTGAAGACAAACACCGTGGCTCCCCCGGGTATCGTCAGCTGATCAGGGCCTTGGGCCATGTAGGGGGTATTCAGACACATGTAGCGAGAATCCCTGTTGGGATGCATAGACACTGTTTGAATTGCAGGGTTGGTCCCCGCGGTGGCAGAGTGGTCTAATGCAATCTTTGGTTGCATCAAGCTGAACACCACAGTCTAGGTTCAAGCCTTGACTGTGGTGCTAGCTGATTTCCTGGAAAGCTCCATGGGCCATGTAAAGATATCCTGCATTACCAGCGGAGTGGGAAAGCATCATTAGCTGGTGTCATCCTGCTAGAGCTACTCCCTGAGACGGCCCAGTGACCTGCAAAAGCTAGGTGAGGTGAGTGAGCCCTCACACTAGTTAGTAGGGACGAACCGAGTATAGCTACTGTTCCGTACTCGGAATGGGCGTGTCCTTCTCAGAATTGGGCGGAGCTACCCAAAAGCGGTTTAATGTAAGCCTGAAATCGATATGGTTTGCACAGCAATTGCTATATGTTTCTTTACTTTTTCCACATTTTGTTGGAAATGCACTTCTGTGGGTTTCTAATGATATTCTAATATCCTCTGATGTAGGTGATTGTTCGGTGTTGGTACTTCTTGACCTCAGCTCGGTATTTGACACAGTAGAACATCACATCCTAATCAGAGGGTTACGTGATTGGGTTAGTATACAGTGCATCTGGAAAGGATTTACAGCGCTTCACATTTTCCACATTCTTTTACAGTGAGTATAGAAAAGAGTCACGCCCCTGTAAAATAATCACATTTTGTTGCTTTGCAGCCTGAAATGAAGACAGAAAACAGTTTTTATTTCATTTAGCTGTATTTACTCAGTGCAACTTATAAGATATAACACCAACATGTCAGAAAAAATAAAAAAATAAAAAAACAATCACTGAGTTAAAAAAAGGAAAAAGGATTACCCCCTTGTTTCAGTATTTTGTTGAAACAACGTTTGCTTTAATTACAGCCTTTAGTCTGTTGGGATATGTCTCTACTAACTTTGCACATCTAGACGTTGCAATATTTCACCACTCTTCTTTGCAGAACTGCTCAAGTTCAGTTAAATTTGATGGTGATCATTTGTGGACTGCTGTCTTCAAGTCATTCCACAGATTTTCAATGGGGTTTAAGTTTGGGCTTTGACTAGGCCATCCAAGGATATTCACCTTTTTCTCCTTCAACCACTGTGTGGTCAGTTTTGCTGTGTGATTTGTGTCATTGTCGTGTTGGAAGGTAAATCTTCTTCCCATTGACAACTTTCTGGCAGAGAGCAGCAGGTTTTCCTTTAAGAATTTGACAGTATTTGGCCCCATCCATTTTTCCTTCTATCCTGACAAGTGCTCCAGTCCCTGCTGCAGAGAAACAACCCCATAACATGAAATTACCACCTCCATGCTTTACTATAGGAATGGTTTTATTTAGATGGTGAGCTGTATTGGATTTTCGCCAGACATGTCGCTTGGCGTTGAGGCCATACAATTCCATTTTTTTTGTATCCATCTCCTGATTTGTGCCTGTCCACAACTTTATCCCGTAGAACTTTTGAAAATGTCTTGACACCCATAGTTGATTGTTGTCTTCAGTTGCACTACCAAGGACTGAAATGCTTCAGGGAAAGTTTGTTTCATGCTAAGGGAATTAAAATGACCACAGCTGATCACAGTTGAAATTTAATTGGCTTTGTGTGCTATTGAGAAGGTGATTAACTACACCTGGTTGGGTTTACAATACATTTTTGGGAGGGGGGTGATTCTTTGTCCAATTCAGTGATTCTGTTATTTAATTTGAAATTTATGTTGGTATTATATCTTTCACTTGGATGTTATGAGTTGTACATACAGCTGAATGAAACACAAACTGTGTCTGTCCGTTTTCATTTCAGGCTGCAGAGCAACAAAATGTGATTATTTTACAGGGGGTGATTCTTTTCTATACCCACTGTATATCTATATAAGGTCCCACAGTTAACAATGCATGTCAGAGCACAAACCAAGCCATGAAGTCCAAGGACTTGTCTGTAGACCTCTGAGACAGGATTGCATTGAGGCAACGATCTGGGGAAAGGTACAGCACAGGGTGCAGCACTCAACCATTCAGGCCTGTATGGTAGAGTGGCCAGAAAACTACTCCTCAGGAAAGGGCACATGAGAGCCCACTTGGAGTTTGCCAAAAGGCACCTAAATGACTCTCAGAGCATGAGAAACAAAATTCTCTGGTTTGATGAAACAACGTTTGAATTTTATGGCCTGAATGGCAAGCGTCATGTTTGGAGGAAACCAGGCATGGCTCATCACCTGGCCAATACCATTCCTACAGTGAAGCATGGTGGTGGCAGCATCATGTTGTGGGCATGTTTACAGCGGCAGGAACTGGGAGACTAGAATCAAGGGAAAGATGAGACATACTTGCTGAAAACCTGCTCCAGAGCGCTCTGGACCGCAGACTGGGGTGAAGGTTCATCTTCCTACAGAACAACGACCCTAAGCACAAGCCAAGGTAATAAAGGAGTGGCTACGGGACAGCTCTGTGAATCTCCTTGAGTGGCCAGAGCCCAGACTTGAACCCAATTGAACATCTCTGGAGTGATCTGAAAATTGTTGTGCAATTGAGCTCCCCATCCAACCTGATGGAGTTTGAGAGGTCCTGCAAAGAATGGGAGAAACTGCCCAAAAATAGGTGTGCCTAGCTTGTAGCATTATACTCAAAAAGACTTGAGGCTGTAATTGTTGCCAAAGGTGCTTCAACAAAGTATTGAGCAGAGGCTGTGAATACTTATGTACATGTGCTTTTTTATAAATAAAGTTTCAAACACAGTTCTTTCACATTGTCATTATTGTTTGTAAAATTTTGAGGGAAATAATTAAGGGTGTAACATAACAAAATGTGGAAAAAGTGAAGCACTGTGAATACTTTCCGGATGCACTGTACATGGTACTGTAGTTCTGTTCTGACTGTAGTAAATCATATCGATTTCAGGCTTGACTGAAACACTCCCGGGTAGTTCCGCCCGCTTCCAGGAAGGCCGATTCCGAGTATGGTTACGAATACTAGGCTCATCCCTACTAGTTAGCCCTCACACTCGTTAGCCCTCACACTCGTTAGCCCTCACACTCGTCAGCCCTCACACTCGTTAGCCCTCACACTCGTTAGCCCTCACACTCGTTAGCCCGCACACTCGTTAGCCCGCACACTCGTTAGCCCGCACACTCGTTAGCCCGCACACTCGTTAGCCCGCACACTCGTTAGCCCGCACACTCGTTAGCCCGCACACTCGTTAGCCCGCACACTCGTTAGTCCGCACACTCGTTAGCCCGCACACTCGTTAGTCCGCACACTCGTTAGCCCGCACACTCGTTAGCCCGCACACCCGTTAGCCCTCACACCCTTTAGCCCTAACACTTGTGGAAAAAAGCTAAACTGAAAAGTCTAGCCAATATCTATACTAGTAGACAAACGAAGTAGAATTTCCTCAGAAATCAAATTAATTAAATGTGCCAGCAATATTTCCACCTCACAGCTGGACTCGTTTCATGACAGCAATCTTTTTAGCTCAACAGCTTGTCTGCTCATTCATCAAGTGTTCACAAAAGTTGGCTGCCTCAGTGTTGATGATGCCAATTTGCATATACTCTAGAATGTCATGAAGAGTGATCAGTTGAATTGCAATGTATTGCAAAGTCCCTCTTTGCCATGAAAATGAACTTAATCCCCCCAAATAATTAACCTGCATTTCATTGTCACAAAAGGACCAGCTGCCATCATGTCAGTGATTGTCTCGTTAACACAGGTGAGAGTGTTGACGAGGACAAGGCTGGAGATCACCCTGTCATGCTGATTGAGTTAGAATAACAGACTGGAAGCTTAAAAAGGAGGGTGGTGCTTGAAATCATTGTTCTTTTTCTGTCAACCAAGGAAACACATGCCGTCATTATTGCTTTGCACAAAAAAGGCTTCACAGGCAAAGATATCGCTACTAGTAAGATTGCACCTAAATCAACCATTTATTGGATCATCAAGAGCTTCAAGGAGAGAGGTTCAATTGTTGTGATAAATGCGTCAGGGCACCCAAAAATGTCCAGCAAGCTCCAGGGCCGTCTCCTAAAGTTGATTCAGCTGCGGGATCGGGGCACCCCCAGTGCAGAGCTTGCATCTGCACGCACAGTGAGGCGAAGACTTTGAGGAAGGCCTGGTGCCAAGAAGGGCAGCAAAGAAGCCACTTCTATCCAGGAAAACATAAGGGACAGACTGATGACTTTTTGAGGTCAAGGGCCACCACAACATGTTGATGGTAGACAGATACTAAAAATATCCACTTGTAGATGATATGGCCACTCCAGTATCTAGCCATGCAGTCACATAAAAAATGCAGAGATACATGTCCTTATTCGGACGACCGGACAAAATCCTGACCGATAACAGACCACAGTACACAAGGGACTTGTGAAAGAATGGGGAGTGAGACACACCACAAGTTCACCCCACTATCCCAAGAGGATTTATTGAAAGACACATCCGACATATCAAACCCATTGTAAAGAAAACACAGCAAAACAAAGGTGACCTCCAAATAGCTTTGCTACAAGTAAGAGCGACACCTATTGACAGCAAACTGCCTTCACTTGCAGAACTGCTTTCTGGCGGGCCTGTAACCACCCTACTGCCGAGCCAAGCAGAAGCAGGTAAAGAAAAACACAGACAGCACCTGGCAAACAGAACAGCTGTGATGAAGGAACACCATGACCGCAGCTGCCACAGAGAACTTCCTCCGCTCCATCCTGGACATAATGTGACCGTATGGAACAGCAAGCGAAGGACACCCAGCAGTTATTCGGCAAAAGTGTAACAATCCACAGAGCTACATTGTTCAAACACCTATTGAAAATTAAATTAGGCGTTGCAGGAGTCACCTATGTGGACCGTACAACACACAGATGCAACAGACTGTGAAAAAAATGTGCATCACGGGGCCACAAACCCTGCATGAGGACCAGGAGGGTCACAGTGATTGCCCACATACAGTACCATCCTGCAGATCTGCTGGACCCCAAGAGCCCTCAGCCAATACGTACACAATTTGGAAGGGCTGTGGTCAAACCGGCTCACTATAGAGACTATGTTTAGCAAGGAGCGCAATCCACTCAGGCAGAACAATATTCTTGCCCACTTCCATATGGAACATGTTATGCTGTAAATGAGTTGGAATAGAAAAGGTATGGCTGCCAATAGAAGCACAGATTATGGTAATTGTGGAAATGTTTGAACGATATGTTAGCGACAGTTAATGTCCATCTTTGGGAACAAAGAACTGAATTCAGTTAGTCTTGCATGGTTGATACACAGATAGCCATGTATATTGAAATGTATTTTCTGAGTATATAGGAAGGTCTATAGACCAGTCAGTCCTGTGGGTGAAAATGCCTTGTTGATGTTTCTTGAACATGACAATGAGATCACTGTACTAAAATGGCCCCCACAGTCACCAGATCTCAACCAAATGGAGCATCTTTGTGATGTGGTGGAACAGGAGCTTCGTGCCCTGGATGTGCATCCCAAAAATGTCCATCAACTGCAAGGTGCTATCCTATCAATATGGGCCAACATTTCAAAAGATTGCATTTAGCACCTTGTTGAATCAATGCCATGTAGAATTAAGGCAGTTATGAAGACGAAAAGGGGGTCAAACACAGTATTAGTATGGTGTTCCTAATAATCCTTTAGGTGAGTGTTCATACATACATACATACATACATACATACATACATACATACATACATACATACATACATACATACATACATACATACATACATACATACATACATACATACATACATACATACATACATACATACATACATACATACATACATACATACTCACTCTGCCTAGGTGGGTGGTGTTGTAGTTCCTAATAACATATCACAACATCCTTAGACCTTATTAACACCACCCACCTAGGCAGAGTGATATGCCCAACACACAAAACCCAGTGTGCAAATAAAAAAAACACTGGATTTTGTGCGTTGCGCACCATTCCAAACACTCCGTTCCCGAGCGTAATACGAGCGCGTCCTCCCCAATTAAGATCCACCGACCGAGGCTGGCGAATATGGTTCATCCAACCACATGTCGCCCGAGACAACAATTATTTTTGACACTGTTCACTTAACATGGAAGACTTTAGTCAGATCATGCACAGGATGATTACGTTCATCGACTATACTTCTACTATTGAATTCACAAGCACCTGATCTGAACACAAGGAGTCGCTGGAGAACAACATGGAAGGATAGACTTATCTGACTTATCTAACCCAAATCCGGGCAGCGCTATGCCAATTTTGCACTGCCTCTCTCCTTTTGCATGACCCTTCAAGATAAGTCCAAACATGCATGAGCATGATAAGCCTGTGTCAATAAAAAACAGCCTAATTTTAACACAAGAAATATCCAGTTTCTTTCTAGTTGACCAATAACCTCCATCAGAGCATATCCCTCAGCCCTGTCAGCCTGCAGCTTCTTCCTCTCATTATTGCCTGTTTTGACACGTTATTATTATTTAACTAAAATTTACAGTAACTCTAGGTTTAATGAGTGATACATACATTCAAACTTTATATCTGTCTGTTTGAACTGGTAAAATCTTTGTTTCCTGCCTGACTGAACTTTGGTAGAGCTGCAGGCACCACCTCTCTTGAAGAACTTTAATATATCCATAGCTAAAGTTCAGTAGCACCAGGGTTATAAACAATCATCTATGGCTGCCGTGATATGATTGTTTAGAGATGTCAATAACATAATCTTTGTTTTAAGCTGCCTACACTCCCACTTACAGTGAAGTTTCTTTCTCATGTAGGTTACGATGTAGACTTAAAGTTAGCTAAAAATAAATAACAGTGGCTTATGGACTAATGAAAGAGTAGTTAGTGTAAATTACTTTTACTTTTGTTAATAAGTCATGTAAATATTCTATCTGCCCCAACATAACAAAAATTCACATAGTATGAAGCTATCCTCACTTCAATCCTGTCATAAAGAATCACAGAAAGTCTGTCACTATGCCTAATGGGTCACGACAGTGTTAAGTGTAAGGATACAACATTTTGTATCTAAAAGCTGTGTTAACATTAGACCAGCCTCCCCCAGGAGGCTGCCAATTGATGTTTACAGTAAATTGTCATTTGCGGGGGAAAGTTGACAAAACAACTGCATAGAAAAAAAAATTAAAATTAAAATTAATACTGTACATTTATTTTTTGGGGGGCTAAAAATCATTTACCTGGGCTGGAGAATATGGATTTAAATGTGAGAATTGAGCACTGGTCTGAATGGGGAAGTGACTATCTTTGTTTACTGGCCCAACGTTAGTTCTTTCTGGCCCCAGGCCATCGGGCCATCGTACTGTTGAAACCTGGCTGTGGCGTTGTCAATGTGAGTAATGCAATTAAGACATCAACCTGCAGTTTACATAGTAATACAACTGCTGCTCTTTGTTTGCCCTAGTGGGAAACCTTATGATGGTAGAGTGAAAGCACTTCAAATCACCTAGTTGGGTAATGCACGTGTTGCTCACCTATAATAATAAACGCATCCTCCAATGCTTACTTTTGAACTTCCTTCTGTCTATTTTTGTCATCTACTATACAGAATAATGTACCACCCACACTTGTTGTTATCTAGCTAATAGCTTAGCTATCAGGTGACTTCTAAGTGCGATGTAATCACTTGCCACCATCTTGTTTGTTGGTGCAGTACCTATAGACCCGACTAGAGGGGCTATATCTTTCCTCCATTTATTTGAATGGGAAAATGAATCACTTATGAATTGCAATTAAAAAATAACTAGTGGAATGATCAATAAAAAATCTACAAGCACACTGCATGGCACTAGGATGCATATGCTGCTGCTGGAATGAATTGATATCCTAAAAACTGCAGCTGGTGATAATGTGCTAAAAAAACAAGTAAGGAGAAATAAGGAGAAAAATAACAATATGGGATTGCTATTGCAATCACATGATAATGTTACTTACTTTGCATCTACCTTGGGCTCGTAGTATCCAGGTTTCTGTTGAGAGGACAGATTCTCAGTTAAGGGGAGTAGAAATAAGAATGTGTCCTAAAATTGCACCCTTTTCCCTTAATCAAGCAAAACGTTTGACCAAAAATATTAATCAGAAAAGTGGGAAAAGTTGCAAAAGATGTTTTGCTGAGAGAGCATCTGAAACATTTTTGTAAAAGGGAGCCAGTGACTTATTCCGATAGAACACACACCATGACCCATTTCCAATATTATTACTTTTGTTAAGATAAGCTTTTTTGTGGAGAGACAGATAAGAAGGGCACAAACAGTAACTATCGCCAGGAGGGACGTGTGTTTATGTATAACAGGTAGGCTGTGCAGGGAACAATCAGCGACACTTAAGAAGGGATATTAAAGGGCTTTAATCCAATAATCACTTTAAAAATGCACAGAGCTTCAGTGAGTCAAAAACCTTAATAGTAATCTGAAACAGGCAACCTATTGCGTAATGAGATTCCATGAAATGTCTGGGCAAACATATCACACACTGCGTTCCAAATTATTATGCAAATGTTATTTTACACTGATTTTCCTAAATTGTCAATGCAAATGATGGTCAGTATAATTTTCAAGTCACCAACCATTAGGGTAAAATTCTAATTTCATTGAACAAACCATGTTAACATACAGTACTGTAGGACCCCTTCTTTGATATCACCCTCACAATTCTTGCATCCATTCTTGCATCATTCTGCTCTATTTTCTTTGAAGGATGACAGAATAGCCTCCCAGAGCTGTTGTTTTGATGCGAACTGCCTCCCACCCTCATAGATCTTTTGCTTGAGGATGCTCCAAAGGTTCTCAATAGGAATAAGGTCAGGGAAGGATAGGGGCCACACAATGAATTTCTCTCCTTTTATGCCCATAGCAGCTAATGACACAGAGGTATTCTTTGCAGGTATTCTATTTCTTTTTTTCAAAAAAGCAGGGTGGATGTTGGTGAAAGAGTCGGGAATTTCTGGAACAGACTTGACACATTCTGGACCAAACTTAAGCTGCCGACACTCCTCACCACTGCTTTCCTTTGTCGGATGCTGAAATACAGAGACACTGGTGCCATGGAATGATGTTGTAGCAGTTGTTGCAGAAGGATTGTGGTCAATGTTGTCCATGACAGCAGTGGTGAACAGCCCTTTCCGTAGCACCAGTGGGCAGACCACACCCTCCTCAACATACTTGCTTACTGTGGGATCTCCCAGTTGAGCTGATATCTCCAGCACCCGGTCATATGAGATTCTCATACCATATTTATGCAGCATTTCGACTAGGCTTCTCTTCCTTGTTTTGGCAAACACAGACATACCAATGTATACTGGGTAGGGCCAGGGGGGTATGGATTTTTTCTTACCGTGGTTGAAAAGCAAGAAAATCCTGTAGTAGTGCGGTATACCGCTTTAAATCCCCCAATGCGTGCACACACACACAGACTTTCGCACACACACCAGAGGCTAATTGAACATAGTTAGGAACACATTTATAAATAAATAAATGCAAAATGAAATATAGACTTGGCTATGGTTTTACATCCCAGCCTTCATATTTTTTTGCTAGAAAAAACAGCATGTTGATTTGTCATGTTTAAAGGAGGCCCTGATAGACGTAATGACGTTACCTGCAGCACTGAACACACGTTCTGAGGGAATGCTTGTGGTGCAAATGGTCAAATATTTTTGAGCTACTTTTAAAGGCAGAGGGAATCTAACATTATAAATCACGTTCTGCTCTTCTACTTCTATCATATTATGCTGGATTCTTCTGTGTTTCTCTGTTAAGCACTCCAGCTTAGTCTTTAAACGCCGCCATTCAAACTCCGTTATGCCGTTATGAGGAAATATCAACAATTCTTTTTTTTATTGTATTGGATGTCGTTTTCAGCCCCGTAACCTGAAAAAAAAGTAAGCACTACTTTGGCCGAAAACAACCAGATCATCCGCATACATTAGGTGATTTACACACTTATCTCCAATCATACTCCCAGTTTTACCCATAACATTCAACTGTGAAATATTGTTGTAATGACGCTATAAAAACCGTTGCCGTACTTGCGTCACTCCCTTATACCTCCTACAAGTTTCTATGGCCACTTGGCCAGTGCGAATGCAAATAGCAAAACCGGTTTTGGGGGAGAGTAGTTAGTAGAACTGTTTAGAATTGGACTGTTCCTATAACTACGTTCCTGTAGCGTGGTCGGAAAGCGGCTTATTATGCCTGCAAAACAAACTCAGATTTTTCTCTTCAAAATAATAGCGCTCTTAATTCATTACAATAATCATTGTTAATTCATTGCAAAGATAGGTAGTTGGTCCAGGTTCATGTGTTGCTAAAATTAGTCTATTGTTGGATAAAACAGACTCTGGGGAATGTAAGTGTGTCACACAAGACACTGACAATATATTCAATCAATGTACACAATATTTATTACTGTTTTATTAAAAAGTTATTAAAACATGTTAAATTATTTTTTGCTATCACACACTCCTATCCTATTGTTTCTTTACACACAATACAATTGCATTTTGTTACAATTCACTAGCTTTATAATGAATTAACAATGATAATTGTGATGCATTAAAATGACCGCTATTATTTAGAAAAACTAAAATCAAAGTTTGCGTTGCTGGCATACTAGTGTTGCCAGTAGAACGGTACTTGCGTATAGCTATGGCCGGTTCTGAGCACGTGCAATTAAAAAGGAGGTCCTGCTTTTGGGGCTTTCTCATGCACCTGTATTTTCTGCTTTAGTAAAATGTGTAGCCCCAAATTTGCTCCATCCTTTGATGTCAACAACGTGCACACGTTCAGGCCAAAGTTATTTTTGCGGTGATGACGGTGACTAGCTCAGACCCGCGGTAGGCATCATGTGACGGCGGTAATGCAGTAACCGTCCCAGCTCTAATACTGGGAATGGAGTTTCTCGATCTTTGGAATGTCTGTGGGCAGCTGCTCCCTCTTTGTACCGGGAGAAGCAGTGGTACTGCAATAGTTGCACAATAGCCTTGGCAGTCTGTAAAGTGCCAAATCTCAGCTGCAATTTGATGTCGGCTCCATGTTCTACCATACAAACAAATTGCAGGAGAGATTGGGGGATGCCCTCTTTGATACATCCCTCATGGAATGTTCCGTCAAATCTGGACTGATGATCTAGAATATGCCTTCTCAGGATTTTTGCAGCCTTGGCCATGATAAGTGCCTCTGAGTCTTCAAACACTTGAGAGAGAGCCAAGCCAACATCTTTCTGGAAAGCCAGGAGCACATCTCTGCCCTTTTTGTGAGCCCTGAGTTCAGGGCTGTCAGCTAACAGCTTTTCCTTTAGTCTAGTAGAGTTAACTGTAGGGGAATGTACACACAACATCTAGATGCTGCTGGTACAAGTTGCACATAGCCGTGAGACGAAGGTGGAAGGACCATTAGAATGGAGACTGGATTCAACAATATAGGTGACCAGTTCAGAAAGAGCCATAGGAAAGATGGCTGGTTGAACCGTTTAACTCTCTGACTCTTTCTCAAGCCTTCTGAGGTGGAGTTACTCTCTGTTGTAAAGAAGATTCAGATACACATGATGGTATTTAAGATCCTGTGCAATGGCATCAGCACCACTAAGTTGAGCCAATAATATACCATTAATCAGTGCTTGTGCACATTCATGTAGTCTGTCATTTAGGTGCATTGTCATTACCTGACGTAGGTCAGATTCAGGAGATATGTTATCACAAAGAAAGCAACCCTGATCATCTAGAATTTTCTGCATCATGGTTCTACGCCACTTTGTTTGGCCTTCATCTGTCTCACTACATTGAGCATCAGATTGTTGCTTCTGGGCACAAAGCAACTTTTTGTTGTTGAAACGAAGTTGACAATTGTAGTGATACTTCACACTTGGTTCCTTCTCAAAGTAGCTTCTATATCATCACCTTCATCCAGTCGTTCCAGGTCCAGGGTCATTGGTATTTTGTTGATTTTGTGAAAGAGTGGAATGTTGGAGGCAATCTATTTATAGCAATCATTTGTAGTTGGTGATTGGAGGGTTCTTTGTGTCTGTCTAACAAAGACAACATTTCATCCAATCAGTTGGCCTCTTGGCTGACACAGGATTTTCATTTGCCATTTGGGGGTTTGTTGTCTGACTAAGGCCGAGTGGTTATCCTTTTATTACCTCAGTCATAGACATAGTACAGATTCAGGTATGGGATACAACTAAGTTTGTGTCACCTACACCTAGCCCGATCATTCATCTAATGCCATTTAAGTCCTCTGTGATCTGTACACCTTCCAGGTAAGCATACAGGAACAAGTCATGTATTGCCCCGCTTACCCTTTGCTCAGCTCTCCCGCGCTGGCACAACCTGTCAATTCAGGTGCACCTATCTAACTACATATATTACTAGCTAATTGATGAGGGGCTATTAGACAGCCTTTGGGACACTAACCCTAGCCATACTATTACGACTAATCAAGAACTACAGTGTAAAGCCGCTTTCCGACCAAGTAGTTACAGGAACGTAGTTATAGGAACAGTCCACTTCTAAACAGTTCTACTAACTACTCTCCCCAAAAACAGGATTTGCTATTTGCATTCGCACTGGTGAAGTGGCCATAGGAACTGGTAGGAGGGGTAAGGGAGTGACGCAAGCACCGCAATAGGTTTTTATAGCGTTGTCACTAGACTCTAGTGTAGCGCCACATACAAACATTAAACTGTGAAATGTTGTAACACTGGGTGTATGATTGGAGATAAGTGTGTAAATCATCTAATGCGGATGATCTGGTTGTTTTCAGCCCAAGTAGTGCTGGGTTCCTTCCGCGGCTTGCTGTTTGTT
>JACXGM010010475.1:0-26223 GCA_016801145.1 Umbra pygmaea | reverse complement strand
AGACGCAAGACCCAACACTCTGGATGAGCTTAAGGCCGCTATCGAAGCATCCTGGGCCTCCATCACACCTCAGCAGTGCCACAGGCTGATTGCCTCCATGCCACGCCGCATTGAAGCAGTCATTTCTGCAAAAGGATTCCCGACCAAGTATTGAGTGCATAACTGAACATAATTATTTGAAGGTTGACTTTATCTTTTTGTTTTTGTATTACAAACACTTCTTTTATTGGTCAGATGAAATATGCTAAATCTTTGAGATAGGAATTTGGGGTTTTCATGAGCTGTATGCCAAAATCATCAGTATTAAAACAATAAATGACCTGAAATATTTCAGTTGGTGTGCAATGAATCTAAAATATACAAAAGTTTAATTTTTATCATTACATTATGGAAAATAATGAACTTTATCACAATATGCTAATTTCTTGAGAAGGACCTGTATACACAAGAATTACAAAAAGGGTAGATTAAGGATGAAAGAAAAAATTAAGTAAAAGTTACATGAGAATGTGTAAGCAAATGTACAATTAGTGCAAGAAATCTGAGATTTAGAGGTAGATAAAGGAGCTATAATAAATTAAATATTTTTCACTAATTATTCTTATGGGTTCTCAGACTTTCCCTGGGTCTCCTGCACGAGTCGGTGCAAAACTGGCATAGCTCTGTCCGGGATTTGGGTTAGATAAATCAGATTATCTATACTACCACATCGCTCTCTAGTGTCTCTTTTTGTTCAGATCAGGCGCCTGTAAATTCAATTGTGGAAGTATAGTTGGTAAACGTAATCATCCCGTGCATGATCCGACTACAGGCTTCCGTGTTGGGTGACCAGTGCGAAAAGAACCGCCGACACGGGCGACGTGGTTGGATGAACCATGTGCACACCCTTCGTCCTCCCACAGATCTGTCCAAGGAGTTGCAGAGCTGTAGACAAGGCAAGATTAGATGGAATTTGGATAGGAGGAAAATCTGGGTGAGAAAATAATCTCATGTGTTTAGATTAGGTTTTGAATTTACTTTTGCACTGTTCAAAGCAGGCTTCATATAGCAATTTGCTAGCATATGGACACATAAGTTAAATTAAGAAACTTACCAAATTACACAAAATGTAGTCCTGTGTTCCAGTGATTATATCAACATCAGGTAGAGGAACATCTCACAGATATTTTTTATCCTATGTCAATATTCAAATCTGCTGTAAAAGTTGGAAAGCCCCACTGCCCTTCATAATCGGGTGAAAGATCAACTAATTTCTCTGCTGTTCTGATTGTGAACACTGTTTCCATTAATAATTGATATACCCTCCCCTGGACCTCATCACTAAGGGCAAAAGTCAACGTGTAACAAGCTTTAATACAGCAACCAGAAACGTTGTCATCAGCATGTGTTTCAGTAGTTGTCTTCTGGTGTGCACTTACATGAATCAGATAGGAATCAAAACAAAAATTTGTGAAGGAATCTCAAGTGGGCCTGCAAAAACATATTGTGGTATCTACACTGATCAGCCATAACATTATGACCACCTAACATTATGACCACCTACCTAATATTGTTTAGGTCCCCCTTTTGCCGCCAAAACCGCAGCCCCATATGCAACAAACTTCACTGTGTTCTGACACCTTTCTATCAAACCAACATGAACATTCTCAGCAATTTCAGCTACAGTAGCTTGTCTGTTGGATCGGACCACACGGGCCAGCCTTTACTCCCCACGTGCATCAATGAGCCTTGGCCCTGTTGCCTGTCACTAACGCAGTTGTCTAGCAATTACAGTTTGGACCTTGTCAAAGTCACTCAAATCTTTACACTTACCCATTTCTCCTGCTTCTAACATATCAACTTTGAGGACAAAATGAATGAGCAGGAAAAATGGGCAAGCATAAGGATGTGAGTGACTTTGAATAGGGCCAGATTGTGATTGCTAGATGACTGGGTTAGATCATCTCCAAAACTGTAGCTCGCTTTGGGGTTTTCCCAGTCTGCAGTGGTCAGTACCTATCAATTGGTGGTCCAACTGAGGAAAAGCTGTGTTACAGTTTCATGGGCAACCAAGGCTCATTGACTAGCCAGCAGCATAGCGCCCTGCATTCCACTGCTGGTTTGCTTCTAAAGCTAAGCAGGGTTGGGCCTGGTTAGTCCCTGGATGGTAGACCAATAATGCTGGAAGACCCTCTGGTCTAAAGGTCATTCCAAAAGCTCCTGTTCAGTGATTGGACATCTGCTCGTTGTAGGGTACTCTATTTTGGATGGGATGTTAAATGGGTGTCCTATCTCTCTGTGGTCACTAAAGATCCCATGGCACTATACTAACACCAGTGTCATGGACAAATTTTCAATATGGCCTTAATACAATCATGGTAACCTAATAATCCCCAGCTTTCAATTGGCTCTTTTATCCCTCCCCCCACTTCTCCCTAGGCCAGTGCAGCAAATGAAAAGCTGTTCACAGTTAACTTGCCTGGTGAAATGAAGGTAAATGTAAACACTAAAACTAAATTGATGCATGTGGGGCATGAAGGCTGGCCTGTGTGGTCCGATCCAACGGACGTATTACTATAGCTTAAATTGCTGAAACACGTAATGGTGGTTCTGATAGAAAGGTGTCAGAACACACAGTGCATAGCAGTTTGTTGCATACAGGGCTGCTGTTTTGGCAGCAAAAGCAGGATCTACACAATTTTAAGCAGGTGGTCATAATGTTAAGGCTGATCGGTGTATATGCTAAATATAAGCTGATCGGCTGCAAATTCAAGACATTTCCTATCAGTATAATTTGTATATATTTGTCTAGTGTTGTATTGTTATATTATATTAATATTGTTTTAAATTGTACTAGAATGGTTTGCATCAATAGGGAAGGAATTTGTAGCCAAGCATTATACTGTTATAGGAACATGTTTTAGCTGGTAACAGTGATAATTACAATTTATTTAGATTTTTTTTCCTCCCTCAATGTTACCTTTTTCACTGGCTTCCGCACAACCCCAAAGCGTAATGGACCCACCCCTGTGCTTAACAATTGGCAAGGTGGTATTTTCCTGAAACGATTCACCCCTTTTTCCCCCAAGCATACCTTTTTGGTTGTGGCCTAACAGTTATTTTAATTTTGTGAGGAGATATTAGAAAAGGCTTCCTTTAGACAAATCTCCTATGCATATCTTTGTGTATGATACGGTTTACTGTGAAAAACGACTAGCTAATCTCTTCTGAAGGTCCTTTCTAGTAACCTGTGGGTTCTGTTGTACAAATCTGACCAGATTCTGGGCCACCCTGTGTTATTGTTCTTAGTCTTCCAGATCTTGATTTGACTTGAACTGTTGATGTTTCTGACAGTTGAAATGGCCAGCTAGAAGCATTGAGTTGCTTCTAGCTGGCCATTTTATAGCCTTCTTTATTTGAAAGTCAGTAATCGTCATTTTCAAGTCCATATACAGTACATCTGATTAGGAGGTGTCCATGGTGTTGAAATCAGGCAGGGCAAACTGGAAGGTACAGTGTTACCTCAGTGTTAAACACTAACAATTGTCATTTAAGACTAATATAGGCACAAACAAGTCAATCAACTTTTCTGAGCCTTAGGAATTATTTTAAGAAAAATCAAGAATGTTCCAAAACGGTGCCCAAACCTTTGCGCATCATGTTGACTTTTGTTTATTATTTTGTATATCGGTATATAATGAATGCAAAAATATCTTAATCCTGTTTAATGTTGCAGAAAGTTGGTATGAGTCTCTTTGTTCCATGTTCACAGACAGATTAATTCTAACATAACTTTTCCAGGGGTACCCAAACCTTTGCATACAACTGTATACCCTCAAATGAAAGCTAAATGAAAGCCTTGTTGATGGCAGAGGTCATAGGATAATGCCCAAATTGGTTAGAGCTGATGAATAAGCAACAGTAACTCAAATAACCACTTGCTATAAACCAGGTATTTAGAAGAAAATCTCTCGATGCACAAGTCAAACCTTGAAACAGATGGGCTACAGCAGCAGAAGACCACACCGGGTGTCACTGTCAGCTAATAACAGGAAACTGAGGCTACAATTTGCACTGACCAACTAAAATAGATAATAGAAAATTGAATAAACATTGCCTGGTCTGATGAGTTTGATTATTGCTGTGACATTCAGATGGTAGGATCAGACTTTGTCATAAACTACATGAAGGCATGGGTCCATCCTGCCTTGTATCAGTGGTTCCAACTGGTGGTGTAATGGTGTGGGGGACATTTTCTTGGCACACATTGGGCCCCTTAGTATCAATTGAGCATTGTTTGAATGCCAAAGCCTACTTGAGTATGGTTGCTGACCCATGTCCATCCCTTTATGACCACAGTGTACCCACCTTCTAATCACTACTTCCAGCAGTATAACACATCATGTCACAAAGCTCACATCAAACGGGTTTCTTGAACATAACAATTAGTCCACTGTTCTCAAATGGCCTCCACAGTCACCAGATCTCCATCCAAATGAGCTTTTTGGGATGTGGTGGAACGGGATATTTGCATTACGGATGTGCAGCAGAAATATCTGCAGCAACCGTGTGATGCAATAATGTCAATATGGACCAAAATCTATGAGGCATGTTTCCAAACCTTTTTGAGTTTATACCATGAACATTTGAGGCAGTTCTGAATGCAAAAGGGAGTCCAACCCGATACTAGCAAGGTGTACCTAATTAAGTGGCCGGTGGGCGTATGTACGCATTTCTTTTCTTAAAGATTTTTGTTGGGTGTATATGTATTATTATTTCATTAACAGTAGGAAGCAGTGGCTTGGGAGAAAGGCATGCAGAGTGAGAGAAAGAGAATAAGCACAGACAGCGTATGAGCCAGGGCTCAAACCTCCCCGCCAAGGGGGCACATTTGTTTCAGTCGGGAGCTTAGCCTGCTACACCAACCTCTAACACGCGTACAACCACAATTGTCCATGTCTGGAGTCCACACCTTTCATTAAGAGTATGGGCAATGTGTTTACACTCAACAAGAACATATCAAATCAATATGGAAAGTGTTGGTCCCATATTAAATGAGATGACATAAAAACTCCCAGAAAAGTTAAATAAGTAAAAGATGTATATTATATAGCTGATGGCCCCACTAGATACATACATGTTTTCTGATCTATGCCCCTAGATTTGTTAAGTGGTCTCTGAGCCCGATAATGCACGTATAATTTCAGAGGTAGGGCACTGCAGATTATAATATTCAATTGAGCTAGCATATGATGTGCTTACTAAGAATAGTCTCCACAACGCTGCCTTTGAAATCTGCAATGCCTAGAACCCGTCTTTGTGTATTAATCTTTGGAACTTTAGTCTTTGGAATGGCCAGGCATCTAGCAAAGTTTAGGATAAGGTTTTAAAAATCAGTTATTAAGAAAATGCTTCTATAAAGAATCTCACAAGTTGTGCACTCATTTTAATATGTATAGCTAAGTAACACGGTTAAGTGATCAATATGGACTGAAAGTAGTATATGCAAAGCCAGTTAACTAATGGTATATATTACTTACAACCAGCAGCAACAAAAATAAAATAAAAATACAATGTATTGTATGTTGTATTTATTGTATCTGATTTGTGATCACTCTCCAACTAGTTGCAACTTCTGTGGAATTTTCAGTCCAAACAAAGCACCTGAAATAAGTCCTTATTTATGTGCCAATAGGACAAAGGAACAGCCCTTAAATTAGCAAATTCCTCACAATAAACACCCAGGTGACAGTTGTTACTTTGAGACCTTCCAATTTTGATGAGCTTGGTGATTCATCAATACATCAAAAATACAGTCAAAATAAATATGGTTTTGTATCCTCTTATTTTAGCTGCAATTTCACAGCCAGTCGAGATATGATTAATAAGGAGAAAATAGTAATGAGGATTAACTTGAACATAAAAAAGTACATTTAGACTTAAACAGCCTACTCGTCAAGTGACTTGATAAATTTATCATACGAGTCCGCATCCATGAGGTCATCAAGCTCTACAGGGATGTCAATAGTCATCTTTATAAGCCAGCCTGCAAGACAGAACAGTTCATCTTCAGTAACAGATGGGCTTTTATTTAATGTTGTCTGACTACGCCAGTGGTCTCCAAACCTGCTCCTAGAGCTCCCATCCTGTCGGTTCACTACAACCCCAGAAAGATTTAGACATATTCATTTTATCAACCAGATTATTATTGGAACCAGGTTTGCTAAATTAGGGTTGGAGTTAAAACAAATCAGGACAGTAGATTTTCAGGACCAGCATTGGAGACCACATTCCTATACTGATAAACACAGAAGAAAACACATAATACAATAGTTCTAACGTTGGGTTCATTTTTTTTATTAAATGTTTACTTGTTATCAGGCCTATGGAAGATACTGACCCCCTTCATAGCAGGATTTATTTACTAGTCCAGGGTTGTCTGTTAGCTCCCTGTTGATTTCTGTCACCTCTCCAGTCAGAGGAGAATACAGTTCACTAGCAGCCTTCACACTTTCCAATGCACCAAACTCCTCTATAACAAAAACAAAGGACATGCATGACCCTTATCATTTGCAAAAATGCTTGCGGTTGCCATAGAAATTTGTTTGCAAGATTAATCCAAAACATGACCACTCACCCATTTGTTCAAGCTTTTGCCCCACCTCAGGGAGTCCACAGTACACCACATCACCTAATGCTTCCTACAATGTGGGACGGGAAAACACAACATCTGATACACCTTCCAGCAATTGTATTGAAATAAGTTGAATGAACTGAGGAAAACCTGTTGCATGTATAGTATTGCAAAACTGCCTACCTGAGCAAACTTGCTGATGCCCACTGTGCCAACTCCAGCCTCTACCCGTACCCACTCATGCTTGTCGGTGAATTTGAGGGCTGTAAATGTAGATGTGCACGTCAGATAACATTGAGCATAAACACGGTATTACTACATGGACAAGACTGTATTCTTAAATTGAAATATGTAAGGTTTCCTCTGTTTTTGGAGTACATCACCATTGATTCAGTATTGTTAAACTACAGATTGTGAGGGGTTGGGGTCTAATCAAAAAAAAAAATTTAACCACATATTGTCCTCACAATTGACTGTGCTAAGGACAATTTAATGTACTATGGACCAGAGACAAAGTATTGTGCAACACTGCATTCCTCATTTGATTTACTGCAGTTGGCAAATTATACTACCGTGCATATGGTTCTAATATTGAGCAACGCACAGTCCCACATTCAGCCCTATCAAACAAGATGTGATTTTCCTTCCTTACCATTGTTATTTTGAGGTAAATTGCGCATACACTGTACCAAGCTCTCATTATGACTACATTTAATATTTTGGTTATGATTTTAAGGTATGGGTGGTGGGAGGGGCCACTTAAATTAACATCCTTCTATTGGTTGGATGAAAACCTTTAGTATTATCCGCTATGTGGGAGAGAAAACACTTATTAATTTTTTCTAATTTTCTCTCTGCAAGATAAAATCCAAATGGTGAGCCAAAAAACAAAAATATTGCTCGTTACATTTCCAAAACCCTGAGGTGAAATGGAATGCTCAACAGTTGCAGCAGATCATGCAGAAAAATACAGGTTTGAACCAGATTGTGAACTGTGCCAGATGCTTAGGCATGGTTAGATATTCTGAAATCCTCAAGTGGAGAGACTTTGCTTTAAGCAAACATACATGCAGTTACTTGAGATGTTCTATATTCCTATTCAACAAAAACATACTTGCAAAATGATTACCTAAAATGTATACTAAATATCAATTGCCTGTGCCCCAGCTCCTTCATAGTTGCAGTAATTATATTGGGCATGATGAGACAGTGAGTTCGAGACAGTGGTTAGTGCATAACAAGCCCCAAGCTTCCATTGGCCGAGTCTGCAGTAAATAGACACTGCCAGCAGTTGCTCAATTAACTGAAATATTAATGCATTGTTCCTGTTTTTGTTTGGTTATCGTCACTGATTATTTGAGCGAATCACAATTGGGATACACTGGTGCTTAAACATAAAGACGGAATTCAAACAATGGGAAATATCTGAAGGAATTAAGCTTACATTTTAAATTTATTTTCGCGTTTTTCAAGAAAGGACAAATATAGCAATGTGTATAGCATATGGACGCAGAAGTTAAATTAAGCAATTTACCAGATTTCGGGAAATGTACTTCTGTGTTTCAGCAATTAAACAAGCCCTAACGTTCAAGTGTGTAGGCCTACAATAACTAGATTTTAAAGACATCCCAGAGTTCAGTCTATGGAACAGACCGTGAAAACCACTGAAGAACGTTCGTCCTTCTACTCAATCGTGTGGAATTGCTCAATTAATCCAAATTATATCGAAATCCCAAATCAATTAAAAACTGCTTAATTTGTCCCTGGAAAATGTGTAGAATCTAGCCTATTTCTTTTCATTTGACACTTCGACCAAACTTTCTTGGGGCATGCATTTGAACAGGTAGCCTACAGCCAGACAGGACAAGCGGATCAGAAAATTCCAAATCGCAGTTTACTCTCTCTTGACGTGTAAAATTGCACCGTGGGAAAACGACCGAAACAGCGCGAGATTCCCCCTCAGCGACAGGAATGTGGAGTCACTCGTACATCTACCAGTTTGCCATGTAACTGAGTGCCAATTTGTAGCAACATTATAGCAAATCTTTACCTGTGAATAGTCGTGAGGCAGTGCTTAGTGCCCGTGCGTTGTTGGCTATCCATAACAGCCGATGAGCGGATATCTGTACAGGTCGAGAAATCTGAGGCAATACTGTGGAAAAGTTTGCAGAAATGCATCGGAGTGCAACTCTCATCGCCATCTTCACACTGCCGAAATGATTACACAGGCACTGACTGGGAGCGCGCGTACCATCAGCATTTGCGCGCTCCCGAAATACAAAAAAGTTAAGTCTATGAACAACCTTAATATTTTGCTGCTTTATAGTTCTATATAAAATAATTATTCGATTTTCAATAATCTATAGGTTTACCACATACGCCTTCCTACCACCAAATACACAAGGGAGTATTCATTTCGCAAAACCTTTCCTTGATTGCCATATGTCTGTTTGCATTGAAAGAAAAGTTGTTTAGTTCATACTATTCAAAATTGAACACTAAACAGTGTTTCTATGTCAATGATATGCTCTACTTGCCCTAGGTACAACATTCACCATAGGAATGGAATGGGCAATTTGCTTACAGCCTAAAGCCGCTTTGATGGTCACAACACGCATAATTGACGTCTCACACAATCAGTGAAGAATGCGTCTGGTCAAATTATTATAACAAGAGAGCGCTACACCAACTTGAACATTGGACTCGCTTTAAATTTACGTTCGCATCGAACGTTTGGATGCAAGCAGTTCTTTCTCCGTTTACAAACTGTTTTGCGGAATGAATACAACAAAGTAAAGCATACCACAACATAATATATTCACATAAGCTTGAGTAAGTGATCAATAGCGAATAGCAATTGTGTAATTTTGACACATAGTCTAGACATAGGCTACGCTTTTTCAGAATGTAGCCTATGTTAATCACACCGGTCTTTCATGGGTGTGATATGCAAATTCATACTTTCAATTAATATTTTTATCGACTACAATCAATGACCATTTCTTTCTTTTGTTTCTCAACTAATCCCATACATAATGGTATGGGTAATTGAATACAACGAGTTCTTAGATCTATGAGATTAGGTTGGTTATTGGAGGATAACCTGTGTGTGTTTTCCCAGATCTTGATTATCCATAGTCCTAGGTTAAATTGCAATTTAAACGGGAATAACAAAATTTCTTAGATGTTTTAAATGAGTATCAAACTTGCCCTAGTTCATATTTAAAAAATCTGATTTCCTTAAAGGGAAATTCCACCCTATAGCGACCTAAAGGTGCTAGGGGCTTACCAGACATTTGTAGAACCAGGGATGGGCAAAGATACATCCAAATGTATTTAAAAAAATACAAAATAAATAAATTTTAATTGTTTCAAATTAAACTACAAAATACAGTAGCCACTCCATGTGTCAAAATAAAATACTTTCACAAGGGAACATGAAATTACTTCACATTTATTGGCTTATTTGATCTATCCATTCACCAGTACACTGACTTAGTTGATGCTCTTATCTACATTTTACATTTTGTACCATTTAAATCATTTAGCAGATGCTTTTATTCAAAGTACTACAGGGACATCCCCCTGGAACAACTTAAGAGGTAAGTGTCTTACCCAAGGATACAATGACATTTGGCAGAGTCGGGAATCAAACCGGCAACCTTACGACTACAAATCTGACTCCCTAACCACTAAGCTATCTGATGCCCATCTGACACTGTCTCCCTCCAATCTCATTCCGACTAGCAAAAGAGGGAGAATGACTTTGAGTCATGCATCTTCAAGTACAAGTGCATCTAAAAAATTTGAATATTGTATTTTTTCCACAACTTAATTCAAAATGGGACACCTTCATATATTCTAGAGTCATAATAATAGTAATAAGTTTATTTAATTTAGCACCTTTTACAGACAAAGTCACAAAGTGCTTCACATTAAGAACATGACAACCACAGTGAGCTTTGTTAAGAATAATTAAAAGGACTAAAACAATTGGTTATAAAATCAAAATTAAAACAGTAATTTACAAACATGAGACAAAAGCCAATTTAAACAAGTGTGTCGTCAGATGATTTTTAAAAGCATCAACAGAGACTGCAGAACGCAAAGCAGTCGGAAGGGCGTTCCACAGGTTTGGAGCCGCCGCTTCAAAAGAGCGGTCACCTTTCATTTTAAGAGGAGTGTAAGGGACCACCAGTAATCCCTGGTCAGAAGACCTAAGGGATCGGATGGAAGTGTATGGATGTAGCATGGGTCGGAGATATACGCAGGAGCCAAACCATGCAAGACTAAGTTTGGCAATGTTTCTTAATTGAAAGAAACATGTACAGGTTAGTGTTTTGATATATTGATCCAGATACATGTTATTATCAAACATCACACCAAGGTTTCTCAGCTTGGATGTTACAGCTGATGAAAAGAGACCCTAAAAGCTGAACAATCTTGGAAGATATAGTATCTGGAGCAACAATAACAACTTCAGTCTTATCTTCATTAAGATGAAGGAAATTATTATTGAGCCAATCCTTAATGGAAGTCAAACATTCAAGCAATTCCAACACTTTGTTGGTGTCTTCCGGGTTGAAAGAGACATCCAGCTGGATATCATCTGCATAGAAATGATAATTAATATCACCTAATTGGCTAATTATATGTCCCAAGGGAAGCATATATAAAGTAAATAAAATAGGACATAACACAGAGCCCTGAGGCACCCCACAAGAAAGGGCTGCAGTTTCTGAACAATAGGGACCAAGAGACACAGAAATACTTCTATCTGAAAGATAGGAAGTGAACAAATCCAGGGCGCTCCCTGAGATACAAACCCAATCGTTAAGTCTCTCAAGCAAGATGTTATGGTCCACTGTATCAAACGCTGTGCTAAGGTCCAGCAACACCAAAACCGAGCACTGACCCTTGTCAGAGGACATTAATAAATCGTTGGACACTCTAAGTAGAGCGGTTTCTGTTGAGGGTGTTTCTGACGGAAGCCAGATTGAAATCTGTCTAAGATGTTGTGAGTATTCAGCACAGCAATGAGTTGTTTAGCAACCACTTATTCTACAATTTTGGAGATAAAAGGCATTTTCAAAATGGGCCCAAAGTTTGCCAGAATTGATGGATCCAGGTAGTGTTTCTATAGTAGTGGCTAAACAACCGCATGTTTAAAATATGATGGGACACAACCAGATTGCAGAGAGCTGTTAAGTATAGAGAGAACCCAAGTACTCACAGACCCAAGAACATGTTTAAACAAAGAAGTTGGTATAATGTCTACTGGGCTTGAGGAACATTTTATACTGCTAACCAGTTCATTCAGTTCTTGTAGCGAGATCGGAGCAAAGTACTTCAAGATTGGAGGCCAGGTTAAGTGAACTGAATGTGGAGTAGTAGAGGGGATAATGCCATTTCTGACATCACTGATTTCATTTACAAAGAAGTTGAGAGTCATTGCAGTCCTTAGAAAACACTGGCACTTCAGGAGGCACAGTATTGACAATATTGTGGATGGTTTCAAAAAGGACTTTAGTGTTTCATACACATAAAGTGAGGTATTTCAAGTCTTTTTTGTTTCAATCTTGATGATTATGGCTTACAGCTCATAAAAAAATGAAAATAAAGAATTTATAATACAGAAATGTGGACCTTCTGAAACATATTCATGCACTCAATACTTGGTCGGGGCTCCTTTTGCATGAATTACTGCATCATTGTGGCGTGGCATGGAGGCAATCAGCCTGTGTCAGTGCTGATGAGGTGTTATGGAAACCCAGGATGCTTTGATAGTGGCCTTTAGCTCATCAGTATTGTTGGGTCTAGTTTCTCTCATTTTGTTCTTGAAAATAGCCTATAGATTCTGTATGGTGTTCAGGTCAGGCGAGTTGGCTGGCCAATCAAACACAGTAATACCATGGTCAGCAAACCAGTTACCAGTTGTTTTGGCACCATGGGCAGGTCCCAAGTCCTGCTGCAAAAGCAAATCAGCATCTCCATAAAGCTTGTCAGTGGATGGAAGCATGAAGTGCTCTAAAATCTCCTGGTAGATGGCTGCATTGACTCTGGACTTGATAGGACACAGTGGACCAACACTAGCAGATGACATGTCACCCCAAAACATCCCAGACTGTGGAAACTTTACACTGGACTTCAAGCAACTTGGATTCTGTGCCTCCCCACTCTTCCTCCAGACTCTGGGCCCTTGATTTCCAAATGAAATGCAAAATGTTCTTTCTTCTGAAAAGAGGAGTTTGGATCACTGAGCAACAATCTAGTTATTTTTCTCCATAGCCCAGGTAAGATGCTTCTGGCGATGTCTCTGGTTCAGGACTGGCTTGACACTAGGAATGCAACAATTGTAACCCATTTCCTGGACATGTCTGTACATGGTGGCTCTTGATACAATGACTCCAGCCTCAGTCTACTCCTTGTGAAACTCCCCCAAGTTCTTGAATCGGCTTGGCCTGGCAATCCTCTCAATGCTGCTGTCATCCCTGTTGTTTGGTCACTTTTTCTTACCAAACTTTTCTCTTCCAGTCAACTCTCCATGAATATGCTTTGATAGAGCACTCTGTGAACAGTTGTTTAGCCAAGTTAGCAAGGATAAAATCTCAGGCCTGTTAGTCTCGCATTCGAGCTCAGGCGAAGAAATAGTGCCCTCTATTAATGTGATAGACTCCTTTTATTACTGTTACTACAGTAGGGAAGAGCTAGAACAAGTAGGTTATAGCCCTGCATCACCAATAAAGGGAACAGCCTTCTGGTTATCTGAAAGGTGGAATCGTCATGTGGACACTGCGCTGGCTTACTGGGTCTAACAAACGTAACGGCTGACAACAGCATTTGTGAGACGCATCGTCATGGCAATGGTGTCTAACTGAAGGCCCAAGTAATTCACCTGTTGCGGGCCATCGTGTCTCACTACCTCTTTAGTGTGCGTCATGGCTATGGCAGACAATTCGGATATGATTAGGAGATCGTTTATGTTTTTGTTTGTTTTTTATATTTTAACTTTTAAATATTTTCATTCTTTCATTCTTTTCATTATTTTTTTCACAGTTTCCACATTTTCCTTTAAATCATATATTATATATACAATTAATACTAGTGACATTACAAATGGAAACCGTGACTTTTGGGAAGGGAAAAAGTGGCTGATGAGGTGTGGCAAACATTTTTTGTTGTGGGTGGTCATTCCTCCAGGGGCAATGTGACGTTGAGGCTGGACGCTGGAGGCTCGAGGACGGGCATGATGTTCTGGGTGGGCGGTGGGAGGTTGTTGGTCCGATACGATGTGCAGGGTCTCAGAGGGTGATGTCCTTCCAGCTTGTCACCCCCATGCCACTCTCGCCATTTCCGGGTTCCTGGTGATGTTTGTGATGGCATGGTCTCTGATGAGAATGGTGATCCTTCTCCTCAGGGTTATTGGGTCCACTGTGGTTTTAATGAAGACCCTGATATTTCTTGTCTCCCACAGGATCTGCTTGAAGACACAGATGATCCTCCACTGCTGGTGGTTTTGGGTGGTGGTGCATCCACCGGGAGGACTGTTCAGGATATTTTCTGTCATCAAGCGAGGTAGGGTCAGTAACCTGTTGTGGGAGATTGAGGGAAGAAACAGGGCCCAGACCTGCCTAGCCACAGAGAATTCAACCATGGCATGATAGGTGTTTTCAACTGTATTGTGTCCATGGGGACAATTCTCCGTAAGGGCTACATGCCGTCTATACATGAATTCACTAGTGGGGATGCAGCCATGGACAGCCATCCAAGAGAAATCTTTCTGTTTATTTGTAATGGCATGGTGATTGACATTTAACCATATCTGTTGTGGGGCCACAGCTGAGCTGGCCCTCAGAGGGGCCACTGTGTCCTTGGAGAGGATGTGGCCCATGATGTCTTTGTATTTTCAGGAAGCCAGCCCAGCTGTGGACAGACCTGACCCGAAGGCAAAGTCTCTGATGGATGTGTAGACCTTTGGGGGGTCCCAGCTGGGGGATCCAAGCGTTCTGAGGAAGGGTGTGACGTAGTGTTTCTCAAAGTAGCTGGTTTTTCTGTCTGGTTTGTTAATGTTGATGACAAGGTTGGAGAGTTGCTGTGCCCTGATGATGTTAAGTATGTCTGGGACCCCCCACTCTCACCAGTTTTGTACAGGGTGCTGCGTTTGAGTCGCTCGATCTGGCTCGCCCAGACGAAGGTAATCAGCAGACGCTCAATCTTCTTACTGGTTGCTGTAGGTACAAGAGAATGGGGAGAACAATTGCCTTCAGGATCAGGGTGAGGGACGACCCTGAGGGACCATGTGCCCCACTCGCAGATCTTCTGTTGGACGTGGCAGATGGTCTCAGTCCAGCTGGTGGATCCCACCCCATCACTCTGGAAGGTGATCCCCAGCAACTTGATGTTGTCTGTTTTTACAGGGAAAGAGGTGGCAAGAGTCTCATGCCAGTATGCTGTTAAAAACAATTCACTTCTACCCTGGTTGACCAGGGCGTCAGTGGCTGCGCAGTAGTCCTACACCACCTTTGTTGCAGCGGCTATCCATGCTGACGATGGAGATGTCGTCCATGTATGCCACCACCCTGATCTGATCTTTTCTAAGAAAGGCTCCAGGTAGATGAGGGGCTAGGGGGCAACCCTGTCGTATGCTTGATCTGATGGGGAATGGATCCATCAAGGTGTTATTTACCAGTACTCTGCTGTTGATGTTTTGATAGCAGAGGTCGGTCCAGTTGATGAGATGTTGGGGGAAATTCATTATCTTCAACACCCTCTGCAGGAAACCATGGCTGACCCTTTCAAAGGCCTTCTCCTGATCCAGACTTAGAAGGCCCAGGGGGAACCTCCACTCCTGGGAGTGCAGGAGGAGGTCTCTCACCTGGAGCTGGAAACATTTTGTTAGTCATTTTGTTAATATTTTATAGTCAACGGATCAGAGATTTATTGGATGCCAGTTCCGGAGGCCCTTCAGGTCCCCCTTCTTGGGAATAAAAGTGATTGTACTCTGTCGCATGGACTCACCTGACCGTCTCTCCCTGTATATGCCTAGGAAGACCTCTGCCAAATTGTCTTTGAGGAGATACCAGAAGGTCTGGTAGAACTCTCCCGAGATCCCGTCCGGTCCAGCTGCTTTGTGTTTGTTAAGTGAGAGCACAGCCTGGGTGAGCTCCTCAATGTCCATTTCAGGGGCTTCACTCTCACCTCCCTCTATGACCCTGTTTAGACCATCCCGGAAGGCCGTCGTGAGAAACTCATCGGCAGGCTTGGTGTCATAAAGCCCGCCGTAGAAGTCTCTCGCCGCCCCCAGGATGTCTGCATTGTTTGTACCTAAGTCATCATGGCTGTTGTATAGGGACAGGACGGGTTTTTGCAGCTTTGACCTGTACTGGCTCTTTTTGCTCTTCCTGATAGAGGGTTGAGAGGTGTTCTTTGGTTTCAAACAGATCTAATCTCTCTAGCTGGAAGAAACTAAGGTATTGAAGGGCTCTGTTATGGTAGTTAAAACTAGCCCTTTTCTCCCTAGCCTTCCTCCTCCCTAGACCACCAAATAGCAGGTACACCACTTGGTCTTGCCCATAGCTAGTGCCGGACAAGCTGCAGGAGCTCCGTGCAGGGGCTACGAGAGAGAGAGCTAGCGGTTCTCAATGCCGCAACACAGCCTCGTACTTCGGGAACCTGGTGGTGTACCTGCGGACATTGTGAAGCTATGGACACTGAACAGGAGTGCATGTGTTGCACGATGTGGGACCTATTGCATCGCGACACCGGCAAGAGATGCAGTGTTTTGTACAGTCGGAAGATTTCCCCTCTCTGTGCTGTACTTGAAACCTTTTTCATGTTCCAAAAATAAATTGGAAGCAGCATCTTTTACCGGAGGGAACAGATCAACAATTATCTACCGAGTAAGTACCGACAAGTTGTTATACATCGGTGCGATTATTTGATATATTGAGCAAATTGTGTTTGGTTCGACTGGTTTGCCAAGATGGTGCCTGTATAGCGTACAGCCTTTTAAAATATATTTGTTATAAACTGTCTGTACACTTACAACATTCTCAATGCTTCTGTTTGCATGTAGTGACCCTCATTATGCTACCATGTAAGTGTGGAGCTATTTGGAGAGTTATAAAATAGTAATTTATTTTGACTTCAACTATGCCCTCACAACTAGCAGTGTAAGGTAATTATCAGTTTGCAATAAAGCAAGCCGTATTGATTAGCATGTCAACATATCCCTAAGAATGGTCGACTCGTTACCCAAGTGTTATTGACACCTAGGTTCATTTTGCGCCAGAGTTGCCTTTAAGGGTGTGTGAGTGTGTGTGTGGGTGATCGTGGGTGCTAGTGTCTGGATTATTAATGGTGTCCCTTCTGTGTGTACTACGTTTGTGTCTGCATGATCTAAATTATCACTATCTGTTTGTGGAGGAGATGGGAGGGGGAGGTGTTGGGGGAGGTTGGGAAGGTTGTGGTGTACGTGTGTTTGGTCAACCTGCTCTCACCCTGACCGCATATGAACTAGGACATGTCCTGAAGAAGTGTGCCAGCATCCTGCACAGGTTGCATGGTCTGGTGTTGGTACATTCTGCAGTTGGACGTGATGCTTGACAGATTTTGCAGGCTGTGCAGGCTGCGGCCAGGTGACCTAGGTGGCCAAAATTCCTGCACGGTTTGGGCATACCGTAGTAGTGGACGGAGCCTCTGTTGTTCCCCAGTGTTATGGTGCTGGGCAGATGGCGGACTCTGCCCACCCCTGTTGAATCTATTTAACCATGTTTCTATATCGTGTTCCTGGATGCATTCATTGTGGAATTTAATTCGTTGACTAATGTGACTTCAGTTTCAGTTAGTGACAGTGCTTTAAATTTATCATTGAAGGTTGACCAAATTCTTCCCAATAACTGTGCATTTTTAAAACTGACCTTGAATGTTTCTGTAGGTCCTGGGGGTTTAGCCAGACAGTCAACAGATAAGACAGTTAGTGCTGGTGCTGTTGTTTGTGCTGTTGTTGTCCCTTGTCCATTGATGGCTCCGACCTTGGCAGCCTCTCTGGTGGGGATCAGCGTCAACCTCACTACATTGTAACGTCGCATGCCACCTGGATTCATGTTTAGATGGTTCCTGGTGTCCAATTGCTCCTCAACGGTGGAGTGTGGAGTGATGCAAGGTCACGTCACGTGTATTTTCACTCACGTAACAGGTTCGAAGAAACCACAATGCTCAACGCCCTCTCTCTAGTCTGGGCTGTTTATATAACAAATGCTAACTACCTAATCACACACAACTGTACTTAATCATTAATCTAACCGATCCAGAAGTTACCCGAATTTCCTAACCTAAACCTAACAAATGACAGCCCACATTAGAGAGAGAGACATGACAACAATTAAAGGGGCATGACACATAACAATAATGGAGGAACTAAAACAACATGCATTGCACTGAATAAAATCAAGGGAAACCAAAACACAACAATATACACATTAAATAACTAAACATACCAAGGAGTCCATCTCTCAGTTCAAGATAGTTCATAAACGCCAGCCCTCCCTGGGCTTTGCGTTAGAGTCAAACTTTTGTTTAAAAGCATAATTAGGACAGAAACGCCACTTAAGATTTTACATATTTTTGGTTTCGGTCAAATCGCCTTTTGAATGGCAGTGACAGGGGCACGACTATGATAGCATCAAAATCACTATCTTTGAAACACTAAGAAGGCTCGACACAATATAAATCTTTGCTCGAAGTATCACCAGGGGCTGTACCCATGAACTTGAGCATTGAGAACATTGTTTGTGTAGACAGACTTTACTAAAAACAAAGGTTTTGTACAACTCACCTTAACAGTGTGTCTCTGCTGGCTGCTATTTTGCCAGTCAAAAAGTGTAGATCTCCTTATGCAAATGAACAGACTCCATAGGAGGAAATGTCATGAAGTTGTAATTCCAATGAAAGCATGGCTTTTAGCTCATAGCAATATCTATTTAAATAATAACAAGGGTTTTCATTCAATATATCAGTCTAAATCTAAACTTAGCTGACATAAACTCTCAAGTGAAACATTGTAACACCGGAAACAACTACCCACGCGAGACCTCGCATGACTTTTCCGCTTTTTTATTTTAGTATTATTTCATGAGGCTCCTTTTTCAACTACAAGGTCAATATTGTTTTTCACTAACGACAAAACAACAAATTACCTGTGCATTTATATGGAACTAAGCTTTAGGAGCATTCCATGTTTACTCTCCTCCCTGTTACGTTGCATTCGGAATTCAACACATTTATCATGTCTTTGTCTTTCTATGTTGGTTTCTTTTTAAGTGTGCTGCTTACCATATAGAGCGAAAATCTATATTCTTATACATATTATCTGCTCTGTTGTTTTATACTACAGTGTTGTTTTTTGCAGTTGCTGTTTTTGGCTTTTATGATTCAGAATTATAACTAAGGTTTGTACTATAGTAGTTTCAATAGGTTTTTGATTCACATGACCCAAAGAGAGAAAAAAATCAAATCTATAGCACAGATGCCATTCGAGAAGGTATGTGCCATAAATATTATTGTTACATGAATTGTCTATTTGGATAAATTTTGACTAAGTTACTCAAATGTATGTGAATGATAACAGTTATCTTTCATCAACAAAGCATACAATTAGGACATATACGTTTACCTTTAAGTTCAGAGAAACTTCAGACTAATCCGCAAGAAAGGCCCCGATATGTCACAAATTTTGCCCCACCACTTTTGGACCTGTGGTGCCACCTCTGACAACAAGTGTTGTCTGTTTGAGAAGGTGTTTCCTTAGGTTTGACGTGTTGTAATGCTAGCTTTGTATATCACGTCGCAAATATTACGAGTGTTGTCTGCATCAATTTAAAAAAAGTGTAGCTTTACTTCTGACCGCTTTCGGCTTGCCATAACACTTGACTGATTGTCAACAATTGACAAGCAGCAGAGATGAGGTAATCTTGTGAGAGATGATTCAGATTCCTTGACCAGACCCTAACCATTCATTTGGCAGGCAGTAAATTGCAGCCGCATACAATACTTTACTTGCTGTTATTGCAGATTTTGAAAAGGAAGACCATATAACCAGGAAAATGTAGAGACCGGTAGACTTATGAGCTGGTATGTAAAATGAATTGGTGTGATGCTTGGTTTGTGATCCTGCTACTAACTTTGGTGTATTTCCTCTCTCAGAACTACACTCACCTAAAGGATTATTAGGAACACCCTGTCAAATTCTCATTAATGCAATTATCTACTCAACCAATCACATGGCAGTTGCTTCAATGCATTTAGGGGTGTGGTCCTGGTCAAGACAATCTCCTGAACTCCAAACTGAATGTCAGAGTGGGAAAGAAAGGTGATTTAAGCAATTTTGAGCGTGGCATGGTCGTTGATGCCAGACGGGCCAGTCTGAGTATTTCACAATCTGCTCAGTTACTGGGATTTTCACGCACAACTATTTCTATGGTTAACAAAGAATGGTGTGAAAAGGGAAAAACATCCAGTATGCGGCAGTCTTGTGGGTGAAAATGCCTTGTTGATGCTAGAGGTCAGAGGAGAATGGGCCGACTGCTTCAAGTTGATAGAAGAGCAACTTTAACTGAAATAACCACACGTTACAACTGAGGTCTGCAGCAAAGCATTTGTGAAGCCACAACACACACAACCTTGAGACGGATGGGCTACAACAGCAGAAGACCCCACCGGGTCCCACTCATCTCCACTACAAATAGGAAAAAGAGGCTACAATTTGCAAGAGCTCACCAAATTGGACAGTTGAAGACTGGAAAAATGTTGCCTGGTCTGATGAGTCTCCATTTCTGTTGAGACATTCAGATGGTAGAGTCAGAATTTGGCGTAAACAGAATGAGAACATGGATCCATCATGCCTTGTTACCACTGTGCAGGCTGGTGGTGGTGTAATGGTGTGGGGGATGTTTTCTTGGCAAACTTTAGATCCCTTAGTGCCAATTGGGCATTGTTTAAATGCCACGGCCTACCTGAGCATTGTTTCTGACCATGTCCATCCCTTTATGGCCAGCATGTACCCATCCTCTGATGGCTAGTTCCAGCAGGATAATGCACCACGTCACAAAGCTCGAATCATTTCAAATTGGTTTCTTGAACACGACAATGAGATCACTGTACTAAAATGGCCCCCACAGTCACCAGATCTCAACCCAATAGAGCATGTTTGGGATGTGGTGGAACGGGAGCTTCGTGCCCTGGATGTGCATCCCAAAAATCTCCATCAATTGCAAGATGCTATCCTATCAATATGGGCCAACATTTCTAAAGAATGCTTTCAGCACCTTGTTGAATCAATGCTACGTACAATTAAGGCAGTTCTGAAGGCGAAAGGGGGTCAAATAGTATTAGTATGGTGTTCCTAATAATCCTTTAGGTGAGTGTAGATCTCTCCCCGTTAATCCAGATGCCACTTCGCGGCGCCAAGAGTCTGAGTACAAGTAAGTGATGATATTTGTGACAATGCATATTGTCTCGGTAAATATTGATTGCATTTAAGATGCAATAGCATTGGTACGCCACATCAGCAATGGATGAAAGCTATAGAAGTGTGCAGTACAGTCCCTTAGCCGTGCACATTTTAATTATTGCTTAATTACTGAATATGCCACACTCTCTAGTGAAATTAAAGCTGTTATATTTGCTCCCCCAGCTGCATTTTCACCATGGCAGCACATGGGTGAAGAATCTCAAGGTTTGTAGTATGATTCCTCCATCTCAAATTAAATGTTACATTTAATGCATTGGACTCCGAAAATGTATACAATAACTTCAATCATTTTACATATTAGTGATTATCAATAGGAGAAACTCAGCACTAAATCAATGCTCTGTGGACTCTCCTGGCATTTTGTGTACTGCATATAATATGCTTATCTTGTTGTCCAGTGTTTAGTAGTATTGAAAATAGTGCCTTATAATTTTTTTAATGTAATTTCCAGAGACTAATATGAAAAACAAGCCCTGAAGGATTGTGATGCATGAGCAGGTGAGAACATCCACTGTCTTTTTCATTTATTTGTATTTTTTTGTGTGATGTATAACCAGAATTGCAATATGCCTTTCATTTCGTAGCTTTGGGTGACAACGGTTTACCTCAAGAGCAGGTGAAGCAAATTGAGACAATGTTGAAGACATTTGCTCGCACTGGGCAATCGTGTACAATTTGAAAACAACTTCTGTGGGTGTCCGTTTAATTCCCACTGGGGCCACCTGTACATCTACTAGATGTAGATGTCATAGTTTAGTAGTTGAGGGACAGGGACTGACTGCTATATATTTTTATTCTGGGAACCCCTCTAGGTGCGGATCAGACCCTAATGCTGTGACGTCTTGAAGAGTTGGGTGATGTTGTGCGTAGCATGGAAAACAAAATGGACGCTATGCTGCAAGATTTCAGTGTTACCCTGTCAGGGGATCTGTTACTCCCACTAGACACCCACAACAGTTTGAGGCAGGATGAAGAGCTTCAGGAACGATTTGTAAGTGTGCTGATTTCGTTTATAACGCCATAAAGTAATCTAAAAAGTAAAATTAAGTTTGTACATTGCATATTCTACAGTTTGAATCCACAGCCTGTCACATTTTATATTTATGAAATATAATTTGTAACACTTTGGATCTTCAGCTTTTGGCAATCAAATGTGGGAGGGACCTAAAGACAACTGTGTGGCTAATGCTTCAGAGTATCGTCTCTAATCATCTTTCCATTAATACAACCTGGACTGATGTAGGGGAGCATGTTTTAGAGACATGTTCCTGAAGAACATTGTTCAAAGTAATTTGGATATATTTTTTATATTTAAGTAGATGTGTATGGCCTTATGCCATTCAAATGGAAAATAGATCTGCATTTTCTACAGGAGCAATACGGATGAACCCGCAACCCAGGATGCCACTGATGAGGCAGTCCAGGTTAACTTTACACGTTACCTGAAAGGAGCATCTGACCGTGAGTGTGGTAAAAGGCGCTGCGCAGTTGAGAGGGACCCCCAGCCAACCCCTTAAACCTAGGCTGACTACTAACACCCCAGCATCACTGACAACTGAAACCCTTTGTTCTACACTCACCCAATCCACACTGTTCACTGTGGAAGTTACTTTTTTTCCTTCCAATTCCCCATGACCCTGCCTTGAGAGGGCAGCTCCTTGGACAGATATGGGATGGCAAGGTTGTTGGTCGTTTATACAGGCACATGAGGATGAATGGTATTGAATGGGAAAATTAAAATTATACCTGGTATCCTGCACATTCTTTGATACCAAATATCTCAATTACTTCATATACAATTTGCTGCTTATTTCTTTTACAGTGCTTAACTTGCTTAACTTTTTAAGTATAGCTTGTAAATCACGTCATACCTCCCAATACCTGATATCTGCACATTATCTGGTACAAAATATTCTACTTACTGTGATTTAAATATATTTGCAGTTTATTTCATACTGTCACAGTGTGCTTAACTGTTAACATAATTCTATTGTTAAATATAGCTTGTAAATCCTTGTGCCACAGGTCAGCATTGCAGTTATAATGGTCCACTCTACTCCAGAACTTACTGTAACTCTAAATTATAACCACTTCTCCTATTGTTAGAAATGGCTTGTAAATGTTATTTTAAACCTCGATTTAGTTTGTATCCTGCATTCTTTGGTACCAAATATCCTCACAACTTGATATGTTTACTGGCAGTTATTTTCATTGCAGAGCTGACATCTTTATATTATTAACAATTATTGTGTTATAATTTGCTTGTAAGGCTGTTTTTACCTACCAAACTTTTCTCTTCCAGTCAACTTTCCATGAATATGCTTTGATACAGCATTCTGCAAACCCTCATGGATGGTTTCAAAGAGTGTCTTCTGGACAACTGTCAGCAGTCTTCCCCATGATTGTAGTTGTGTGTACTGAATCAGACTGAGAGATGAACTGCCCAGGAAAACTTTGCAGGTGTTTTTAGTTAATTTGCTGATTAGAGCTCTTCTCAGGTAGATATTTCTGTATTATAAATTCTTTATTGTAATATTTTGAAATACTGGATGTTTGATATCCATGAGCTGTAAGCCGTAATAAATCATCAAGATTGAAACTAAGACTTAAAATATGTCACTGAATTAAATTACAAAAATAACCTTGTCCATGATATAACTTTATGAGAAGTACCCATACAGTCCTCTTCAATAGCAGATTTATTTTTGGAATAGGCACCAATCAGAGGCAACATTTCTTATTATGTCATAATGTAGACTTCTCTAAAAGTATTTCACAGTATAAAATACTAAGCCATTTTCATTCAGCCTATCATATACAAATTACTATTTTGTATTTGAAATACATGTATCATAAATAGTGCCCATTCCTGATTGCAAGGTCTGAACACTTAGTATGTACATTATGTTTTAATTTAAATGACACTTTTTCCAGTTTGCTTTAGTGATGAATGTGTTTATGCGTTGTAGTTGTTTGATATACATGACACTTGTCAACAGATAGACTCGTCTTGACACTACAGTCAAGCCAACAAGTTGTGCAGTACGGCATTGGAATTCGAGTTTCTTAAAAAAGTTTTTCTGGAGATATTAAATAGATTCACAGTCTTATCCTGGAACGAAATGTTACTACACAAATAAAGGCGGACTTCATGTATGCAGGTGCGGGCAGTGGTACTGCTATGTCATGATAATTTATTTACTCTTGACTGACTATCTGTGCCTTAGAAATACAACAGTAATTTATACTTGTGCTTTTGTGATTACCTCTCAAGATGCAGTTCAGTTGTTGCACACGAACTGTGGAATACAAGACTAACACAATGGAGGACGAGAGAAAACGTAAGTAGTTCAAGATCTCTTTGTGCAGGAACTCAGGTGAGTGAACGACATGCATTTCTCTGGCCCGTGTTGCAAGCAACACCAGAGATCTCTGGTATTCAGCTACATTTGTTTTCTGAGCCATGTGTTTTTTATCTTGGCCATCTCAGAGTTGGCGTATTGATACTTTTTCGTTACATACTACTGCACTACAGTGATCAGGCAATAGTCCTAAGGCGGATATCAGGGAATTGTCATTGGCTAATATTGAGTTCCAAGCCTATAAAACTGCAGCTCTCCAAAATCGTTTAATAAACAGCTTAATCAACTGACTTAATCCAAAACATCATAGGTCATTTAGATTATTTGAAACCATGGAATAACGAGCAAACCTCTTACTACTACATTATTTGCATACATATGGGACTAGATGTCATCAAGTTTATTTTGGTGATATTGCAGCTCTTTGCAGGTGATCAGACTTAAAATAATTAAGTTGTATTGCATCAAAACAACGAACAAACATGCCCTAAAACCTTAAAATTACTGACATAATGGGGAATAACAAAAGTACAATGTAATACCATGCAACAATAGCAGACATTTTGGATATTTTCTATTAAACTCTGCAATGGTAGAAAAATCATTAAAAAATTTCCTAATTTCCCAAAGTAATGTTGATTGCAATGATTAAACCGGATAAAAATGGGATGGGGGGATCTGCGAGGCAAACCGACCAATCATGTTACTTTCACCAGTCTCATCACACCAAACTCTGCTGACATCAGTTACAATACTACACAGACGTGCCCTCTGGGAGAGGAGCTGTCTTGTTGTCATCAGGCTTCATGGCAGGGAAGAGAAGGACCTCCTGTGAAACAAAATCACCATCATCTGGTCAGTAATGTCCATGATATTTTTGGGGTGGCTACATATTCACACAATGGTGAGCCAGAAATTGGCTAGCATTTGGGTGATGATTCATATTCATTTGCACAGCCAGAGATGAATAACTAAATCTAAACAGAAAATAGAAAACACATTAGGCTACAAAACAGGCAAAAATGTTTTAACGAGTTCTGCTGATGAACTAATGATCATTTGAAGTACCTCAAATTTAATAACATTCCTACTTCAAAGTAACAGTTGTTTTCCAAGTGGTGTTTGTTATTTTGATCACCCCTAGTATGTAATGTCCATTGGGAACCAAGAACAAGATTTTTATAATTTCTTTAATCAATAATTAACACCCAATAAATCAGGTCATTTATTGTTTTAATACTGATGATTTTGGCATACAGCTCATGAAAACCCAAAATTCCTATCTCAAAGAATTAGCATATTTCATCTGACCAATAAAAGAAGTGTTTGGAATACAAAAAAAAAAGAGGAAAAAGTCAACCTTCAAATAATTATGTTCAGTTATGCACTCAATAATTGATCGGGAATCCTTTTGCAGAAATGACTGCTTCAATGCAGCTTGGCATGGAGGCAATCAGCCTGTGGCACTGCTGAGGTGTGATTAAGGCCTAGGATGCTTCGATAGCGGCCTTAAGCTCATCCAGAGTGTTGGGTCTTGCGTCTCTCAACTTCCTCTTCACAATATCCCACAGATTCTCTATGGGGTTCAGGTCAGGAGAGTTGGCAGGCCAATTGAGCACAGTAATACCATGGTCAGTAAACCATTTACCAGTGGTTTTGGCACTGTGAGCAGGTGCTAGGTCGTGCTGAAAAATGAAATCTTCATCTCCATGAAGCTT
>JACXGM010010474.1:0-17036 GCA_016801145.1 Umbra pygmaea | reverse complement strand
ACTGCTACTGACTGTAAAGGCAACCAAGTTCCATAAATAATAGAGAAGTAACAGTTCTTGTAAACAATCATAATCAACAGAATTGTTATGTCCATGTGGAGAAACACCTTTATGTTTGCCATCCTATCAAATAGCTAACATTACAATTAGGTGCAATAAGTGATATCATTGCAGAACCATTTGGGGTGTCTGCTCCCACAAATTATCCCAAACATGGTTTGGTCTTAAACATGCAGATGTGTGGTAACACATTGTGCCAAGATCAAAAGAGCACTCTGAAATATTTAGAAGAAAGATTGTTGGTGCCCATGACTTTAGGAGGGTTTACAGAACCAATTTCCAAGCAATTTGAAGTCAACCATTTCACTGTCTGATGAATAATCTACAAATGTAGAAAATTCTAGACAACTGACAATATATCTACTGTAGGAAGCGCCATTCCACAAAATTTAGCCCAGGAACTGATCACATTTTTCGTAATAAAGTATTTAAAAACCACAGAGTAACATTTAGAAATCTGTAGCCATTTCTTGCCACAGTCAATGTGAAAGTGCATCGGTCAACTCTCAGACTGGACTAAATGGAATATCAGGAATTAAGAAGCCTCTGTGCTGAATGAAGTATACATTTTACATTTCAGTCATTTAGCGGACGCTCTTATCCAGAGCGATTTATAGTATATTCAATACAGAGACATTCCATTAGAGCAGTGGTTCTCAAACCTCTCCTCGAGGACCCCCAGCCAGTCCATGTATTTGAAATACCCCTGAGCTAGCACACCTGATTCAACATATCTACTAATCAACATGTTGTTTATTAGTGAATCTGATGGTTCAGGGCTACAGCGAAACTGTGTCACGTCTGGGGGTCCCCGAGGAGAGGTTTGAGAACCACTGCCTTAGAGCAACTTAGGGTACACCTTGAATATACTGCACTTGCTTGTGTGTTAAGTTTGCCAGAAATCACATTGGTAAAGAAAAACTTTTAGATTCAAATGTTGAGTTGTTTGGCTGCTATACTAGATGTTATGTAAAACATGGTTAATGGGACATTATGATTTTAGGGTGCTTACTATCTCAGAGTTGTAAAAAGTACAATGTAAAAGTCATTTTCAGGGTTTGGCTGAGGTCATTTGTTTTGGGAAGTTCCTAATTAAGACAAAATGACCAGGTAAAGAGAGTGTCTTTTTTTACCAGTGATCAATGAAATTAATAGAAAGAGTAAGATATGATTAATTAGGGTTACTAGTTAGTTATGCACTCACAGATGGGGACTCAAAGCAAGCATGTAAGAAAGCCCTCACATTACACAGTTGAAGTCATTTAATTAGGACGGGAAGTAATGTTGTGAAATATAAAAAATAAAAATCACTTTCTTTGTTATTTTTGTAGAATAACAATATATATATACACAATATGCACAGTATAATGTCTAGAAACACTTCACTTCAACCTCTCAAATGCTTATCCAGTACGCTATTTTGATGGACAGGAGGACAAATAACAAAATGATACACAATCAAATGACCACTTACCCCAGCTGGGTTCTACAGAACTTAACACCCCCAAATTCTCCCCCTGATGTTGTAATGTGTTACAGTTGAACATGTCTTCAGAATGAAATGCTGCTATTGCTTACCAGGTGTAAAAGACCAGGTCCATGTCTATAACAGTTTCATTTGATATGGAAAAAGCAGCCGCCTTGGTAATCTGTTTGAATTTAGGCAATACTGAGCTCATGTTAGTTTCACATAAGTCCAGAATATGTCTTTGGCGGCAGACCAGATAAGCACATGAGAAGAGCTGTAAAGGTGTATGCTACTCTTATTTCTCTACTTGAGTAGAGATATCAAAGAATAAAGCATATTGTATGATTAATGTTAACGTAAGTACCAGTATCAGCTGCATCAACAGAAACCATACATCTGTACATATTCTGTTAATCCCTCTCAGTGTAAACTCTTCTCAAATTGCACTATACATGCACCATCAAATTACTTGTTTTTCGATCTTAGTTAAATGTATGACATATGCAGATGGGTTCACTCCAAGATAAAGATTGGTGTGTCTGTAATAAAAAGGGCTTGTTGCCATGTTAGTGGCCTTCTGTGATGTAATGGAGATATGTGGATGAATTGTATGAGAGCCCCCCCCCCTTCCCCCATCCAAGGGCAAAGAGATAAATATTATTTGATTATTAGTCCCTGACTCCTCTCTCCTCCACGTCACAACCAGCCTGCTGGCTGCTGAGAAGCGATTGTTTTATTATGAAGTCTCTACAAGGAAGCCGTGCTTTATTTCATATGTAACTTTTCAAGGTCTCCAAGTAATTTATTTGTGTCACAAGTAAGGCAGAATGGAATTCTAAGTAAACAACAATAAATCCACTGTGGACATAAAAAAACACAATTACGTTTCACAGCTTCTTACTGAATGCTCTGTGTTGTTTGTGTTAGTGGCGGAGCGAGGAATAATATCCAGGATGTAGGATTCCATTTAAGGCCTTAAGAAGTGGAACAAATCTCAGCAGAAAAGAAAGCTAGTTGGCCTTATTGTCTCAGTATCAGGCTGTTGCCCTAGGTATTAGGGACATGAACAAGTGTGTCCACAGGGAGGAAGACGTGGTGTACTGTAGGCTGTGACTGGCCTCCTCACCCTCATTCTCCACCTCCCCACTGTACCAGGATGCATGAGGGCCTGATATACCGATAGGAGGAGCAGAAGAGGAGGTTTCAGAATGACTTTTCCAGAGTATGGACAGACTGGCAGATTTGCCAAAAATCCTCTGTTGGCTCTAGAGACCAAGGCACTGTGCTTGCTGAAAACAAAGATGCTATTAGCTAGCTTAGCCATTATCGCGTCTTTGCACTACATCTCCCCTGACTCTACTTTCAAATCACTGTTTATTTATGTTTGTTTTTATTTATTTATTACAGCATCTTTCCTTTCTTTTACATATTTTGCCAAATTAAAAAAGTAATACTAAAAGGATTACTTTGTCTTGGAACACATAAAATAATAATTAATGCTTCTTTTATTCACTGTATGTTTTACTTGTCCCAGATCCAAATGTATTTACAGTACTTACATTTTTGAAATAGCTAAGGCACAAAGTGTTTTAAATATGTGGAACTGGATATTCACCGATTTATTATTGAATAAACATACTGTTTAAAATGTTAATATCCAAGGAGACAGAGTAAGATTTTAATTTTCCAGGTTAACAAATGTCTAACAGTGATCAGCTGCAAAATGTTTGCTTACACAAACAACAGCAGCAGTGCATCCAAAGGACATGTTAGTGCTACTGTATGTACTGTATAAATCATGTTTTGATTGGCAACTGGATATATGGAAATATCTTGGAAATGTGAAACTGCCAGTGGAAATGTAAAACTGAAAAAAACAAAGCCTGGTTTTTGGTTTTTAAAGAACAAAAATAATGCCATGTTGCAACATGACGAAGAGAGACATTTTGCTTTCACACTATTAATGTCGTCTCAATGGCTTGAAAACAAAGTGGGTAGCACAACCAATTAATTTACTGCATTGCCGAACTTGATCGACATCTGCATAGTACTATTCCCCACTATCAATTAGATTATTTACATATGTATTATATAGTGTACAAAATACCCTGTGTCTCATTATGCAAATTGCTTTCAGATATCTCTTTTGTTATTTTTCACTGCATAATACTTGTGAAAACCCACAAACACCATTCTGTGTCAAGGCTGAGCTGAAGTCAATTTCTATGAAAAAAGGAACATTTAAGGCCATAATTGTCATTTCAGCAGTGGTTTAATACACATCCAATTAAATAAATAAATGGCACTATGGCGTGTGTGTTGAGATAATCATCATCAACATCATCATAATGACATCAGGCTCAGGACCAGTGGATGACAACTGACCTCAAATATCCATATTTTACACTTAACAAAATGCACATTTTTATTTTTCGTATGATTTGAATGGTGTAAGATGTTTACCCAAAACCTAATATTAGATACAAGGGACAAATATTCTGACAAGAGTGAAAAAATAATAGAGAAATGTGATACATATCTAATTTACTGTATGCAACATCCACATCCACCATGTCAAAAAGTAATCCCACTTAGACTCTGGTTACATCATCTTTAGCAGCAGTAACTGCAAAAACCCACTTCTTGTATTTGTTGATTAGCCTCTCACAATAACGTGGAGGAATTTTGGCCCACTCCTTAATGCAAAAATGCTTCAACACAGTGAAATTTGGGGGGATTCATGCATGAACTAGTTCAGTTTCCGGTCCTGCCACAACAACTCAATTGGGCTTTGTGAACCTTTCCACACTGATTTGGAAATAATGTGGCTTTAGAACCTGTGTGCTGACAACTGCAGTCTAATGTCAAAAGCAAACTTGAGTTATTGGCCCAGGCAGACCATAATAATTCCAAATTTTCAAGCAGTGCAATAACTTTTTTACGTCTGACAATTGCCGGTTGGATTTCATACCAAACCAAACAAATGAAACAAGAACCTTACTTTATTTCTCTTTGTAGTACATGTTACTACAATCCACAAAAACTCTCATCAATTAAGGCAACAATCTGATTGTGTGTTAACACTTTTCACGCCACTTTAACAACAGTACTGTTAAAAATTGAGGTGTATCTGTGATGTCATGTGGCTAATAAGCTTCCACTGGTCAACAGCATTGGATACAAGGGACAGGACATTTGGGACAAAAATATGATTGTGTCTAATAGGAGGCTGAAGCTTGTCAGCAAGTGGATCTTACTGCAATTCAGAGACCTCTAGCAAAAAAGAAACGCAATTTTCCACGAAATTATTTTTTTTTATCTCAGTTTCCAGAAGTGATTCACAGTGAACGATTTTGGTGTGAATTGAAATGGGTAGTCCATGAGCACAGACTAAAGAATCTCAAAAATCTGAAAAGATCCTGTAAGAACCAGCCTGATCTCTCAGAAATCCATGAAGCTGCCACGGAATCTGAACATCAGAATCCGTGTCAGTTTCACGGAAAAGTCTGCAATTGGTGCACAGTGAGACCTTGCTGTTAACTCGATGTAAGCCTTTCCCAAACCCCTAACCTAACCTTAACCACTCAGAAACCTTGCTATTAATTCGATTTAAGCCTTTCCCAAACCCCTAACCTAACCATAACCACTCAGAAACCTTGCTGTTAATTCGATTTAAACCTTTCCCAGTCCTTGCTGTTAACTCGATGTAACTTGTATTTAGTGAGTAAAAAATTACAAAAAAGCACGTTTGCAACGCGTCTGCATCTCGTTGGAATAGAAAACAGAATACATGAAAGGTGTCCACCTGGATTCGAACTCGCAATCTTTGGTATGTTAGTCACATGGTTTTACGCCCGCCCACCATCCACAACCTACCAATCGGCAAAATCTATGCTATTTACACTCTGCTACGTCATCATGCGATTCCGTGAAACTGCCACGGATTCTTAACTTCTAAATCCGTGGCAGTTTCACCGAATTTTCAGACATTCCATGATACTGCCACAGAATTTGAAGTTAAGTGTCCGTGGTAGTATTACGGAGTTCTGAGAGATCACGTTACTAAGAACTGATTCTAAGGAAAGCATCAGGGCAATTATCCATGCAAGGGGAGGGTGCACAAACTATTTAAAATAATGGTGCCAATACTTTTGGCTCCCATTTGTTTTGGAAATACATTAATACATTCAGAAAGGTCCAATTGTGGTTGATTCAATTGATTAATGAATTTTATTCCACTTATTGGAAAATGACAGCATAAATCATTAAATGTGTTGTGTATTTTATACAGTTTTTGATTGACGGTTTCAATAATGTTGGAGGTAACTTTCCTATCAAACTTAGACCTCTGAACATTATTTGCATGTAATTCAAATTATAAAACAACTTAATGTGTATTGAGCTTCAAACTTTTCATATTTCCATTCATTCCACTATTACCACTAACACGCCACTCCTTTCTCCTCTCCACTTTAAAAAAAAATCAAAGAGGGTATTAGGCAGCAGGGTTATCCCCGACACTTTGCTGGAGGCAGGCGCTAATCTGTGCGTTTCTCCAAAACGAGGTTAGTTAAGCATTTTAATGGCTCTAGTCCTGTGGTAATTAGGCTTGCCCTGGGGGGAGCTCCGCTTGAGCCACTTGGGCCCTGAAATGGAGCCAGGGAACTAATGCCCTGTGCGTACACAATGATCCTGAACTAATTCCCTGGGTAAACATTCTCTGCCGTTCACTCCACAGCCGCTTTCTCTTTAAAGTCCTCAAAGGCCTGGTTTCCTTCTTTTCTTCCCTCTTGCTCTCTATTTTCTATCCCTCCCTCCGTAGAATCTTTTTTAGAGGAGAGGCCCTTGGAGAAGTTTCACCAAGGTCTTGCCTTTTTCTTTCATTTTCTTTCTTTCTTTCTCAGTTGATGGATGAAACAAACAGCTCTCCTCCTATGAACATGTTTGCATAGTGCTTAAAAAATGTATTTGCACTGTCTCCGTTGAGACATTATGAGTGTGGCTTTGACTGCCTATCTTCTGGCCCTAGTACCCCAGCAGCCCTGCTGTCTGACTATTCTGTTATGATCCAAGGGTCTATCAGGAGGACGGACATAGCTGTACGTCTCTCCACCCACTATTTCAGACTCCCGGAACACAACCAAACTTCTGGGCTACAAAAGCTCAGGACAAACAGTATCATGAACTCACATTGGTGAGGAGAAGGGGAGAAGAGTAGAGCAGCTTCCATAATTGCATGACTAACAGAATACAAGGTAAATGTGCAGACAGAGCATTAGGAATAGCCCAGCTTGCTGAGGAGCCTTTGCGTGGACAAATGCACATTCTCAAGTGGTCCCAAATGGCACGCTATGCCATTCGTACTGCATTACTTTAGACCAGAGTTTACTCACACACACTGGTCAAATTTAGGACACTATCATAGGACGAGGGTGCCATTTTGAACACATTACTACGGTTTCAGATGGAGACAGCAGCGCTCTTTCTTTCTAGCAAAGTTAAACTGCTGTAAGAATGACGGTCTTGGTGAAAAGAAGCTTATATGGTTCTTTTGAGGCAATGACTGTGTCAGGTTTTGAGGGTGTTGGATTAGGTCTTTAGTATTCAACTTACTCTAGCAGTATTATTGAGTCTAAAGAACAAAAAAGGGCCTGGACAGTGTTTAGGGTGGTGGTGTGAGTGACAAGTGGGCCTGGAGCACAGAGAGTCACTGTGGCAGACATGGAGGACTTCAGGTGTGTCTCATATGGCATCCCTCATAGTGCCCTAGTTTTACTCAGAACCCTATTAGCCTAGGTCAAAAGGAGTGTATTAATTTGGAATAGGGTGCATTTGGTTAGAGCCAATGGTTTCCCAAGGATAAAGAATGACTAGTGCATGTTTGGTTCATGGGGCCTTTGTCAGAAGTATGTTTATCTCAGTACTGCACAGTGAGCCTCTGTCGCCCCAAGCTAATGTGTCAGGTGTCATTTATCTCTGACAGTGAAGCGGCCTCACACTTTGTGTGTGCGTGTCTGTGCACGTCCATGCATAACATTTGTATGTGTGTCCTTTGAACAATTGAATGAGTGTATACTGTAGTTATTAAATGAGTTAAAGATTGATGTTGTTAGAATATCTGTGAAAATCAGGAAAGCTACCTACGTTCTGTGTGATTGATATACTATATCACGCTGGCTGGATGTTAACATAAAAACTACAAATTGCTTAAGTCATCAGTACACAGTCCATCACTATCAAATCCAGTGAATGTGCAATTTAATGGGGTCTGTGTTTAATTTTTAATTATAGCATACTTAGGATATATCAGTGGTAAAATGTCACTCCAGTTAATTGTCATTAGTCAGATGAGTGCCTATCAGGTTGTTCATAATACTGATATAATACTGTATGTAATATCTTTTAGATTAACTTAATATTTTTAGTACTAAGATCAGATTGTTGATTGTTGTAGGTAAGCATATACTCAACACAAATATCTTCATTTCATGATAAGTCAAATTAACATGCAATTGTCACATTAAACAATATAGGTATTTACAAGTGGTTCAGATATGGTCACATCCTATGAAATCAAGGCCAGGGCTGATTGACTGGTTTGCTTCTAAAACTAAGCAGGGTTGGGCCTGGTTGGCCCCTGGATGGAAGATCAAGTTTGCTGGAAGTGGTGTTGGAGGACCAGTAGGGGGCCCTTTTCTAAAGATAATTCCCACCAGGGCAGTGCTGGGGAAATCTGCCCTGCAATGGTGCCGTCTTTCGGATGGGATGATAAACAGGTTTCTGGACTCTGTGGTCACTGAAGATCCCATGGCACTATTCGTAAGAGTAGGCGTGTAACCCCGGTGTCCTGGACTAATTTCCAATTTGGCCCTCATACCGTCATTAAAACCTAATCATCCCCAGCTTTCAATTGGCTCATTCAGCCGCTTCTTGCCTTCCACTTCTTCTCAGACTGTTTCTGTAAATGAGAAGCTGTTCTCAGTCAACTTGCCTGGTAGAAATGGTAAAACTAAAACTAAAAAATATAAGACCACAGTTCTACTACAGTTGAAAATGCTCACTGTATCTAGTAATGTGCTACACTGTATCTGTGTTATAGTTAATGAAGACATGACAGAGTCAGTATAGCGGTCTAAGCTACAGATTGTGGACCGGATGTGGCCCTGGCTTTAGCCATTCCTCTGTGACTCCCTTACATGCCTCTGATTCTGAACTGTTCTGTTATTATAAATAATACCTAAAAAAACTATTCTTAACAAAAAATGTCAATGAAGACAAAACATGAAACTGTTTGATTTGGGAGGTGGACACCAACGAAAAGTATACACATTTTGTCCCAATGTTCTCCACTTTCTAATTGTACCCACATCATTAGATAGGTTGATATAGGAAATAATTTAGTTTGGATTGTGATTCGATTTTTTTTTGGTGTTTATGCAGAAAAGGTTAGAACTATGGATTTGCCGATTTTACAGAGAAAGACCTTGAAAGATAGAAAAGGTTTCTGTCAAACCTATATGTTGTGTCGGATAATGCAGTGGAGATGGATGTATTTCTAAATATAACTGAATGTTTGTGATGGAGTTCCCTTCTCCTGATCTTTCCTGTTGTTGCAGATACCGTCAATTCAGAGCATGCAGTATCCTTTTTGCTTTGCAAAGATCTCAGCAGGATGGTGTTTTTTGTAATAAATATTTTTCATGAGGCATATATGCCTCCAAGGCAGAAATGATGTGTTTGCCTCAATGTTGACAGAGGAGCGTGCATTTCAACAGAATGCATCCTATAAGAGCAATGTGCCCTTCACTGTCCAGGGGTGTGGATGTTTAGAGGGAAGAACCTCAAAGCACACCTGTCCCCTTGTCTGTCAGAGAAGACTTTTTGAATATCATACTGATGTTATGGGATAATTTGTTTTATTTTGCTAAATTTACAAGGTTTGAATTCTTAAAATTAACCAACACATGTACTTTAAGGTTGTTTTAGTTGTTTTGACTGGACCTGGCCACAAGCCAAAAAAACTGAGTTTTGCAGTCATTGGTGTAGAGGGGAGTATTTTCTTTGCTGTTGATGCTTTTTGGTCTGAATTCACACTTTTCTAGAACCAGACTCTCAGTTGAGTTTAGCTGGAGATGTTTCTTTTTTCCTGCCACAGCTACTGAAATGTGCAGAACATTGTCAATTGAACCTGGCTGTGATAGCAAATAGGTTTTCTTCAAAACTTTGATCAGTGGCAAACACTCCTAGTGAAAACCTTTTTCATTCAGTCATCTACTTTCAGGCTAGTTGCCCCGACTAGCATTAGGCACCTAACACTATTGTGTCAAATGAGCACTTTGTATAGAGTGAGTTGAGATTAGTTAAATTCTGTCTCTTCTCTCAAACTGGTTTCGTGAACATGACAATGTGTTCACTGTACTCAAATACCCTCCAGAGTCAACAGATCTCAATCCAATTGAGCACCTTTGGGATGTGGTGGAACAGGAGATTCGCATCATGGATGTGCAGCCGACAAATCTGCAGCAACTGTGTGATGATGCATCAATATGGACCCAAATCTCTGAGGAATGTTTCCAGCACCTTGTTGAATCTACGCCACAAAGAATGAAGGCAGTTCTGAATGCAAAAGTGGGTCCAACCCGGTATTAACATGGTGTACAAAACCAAGTGGCTGGTGAGTGTATAATAAAACATTCTCCCCCTGACTCTACTACTCAGCATTTCAGGAGAAGACATCCATAAGCTACCAGCTTTTCCTGAAACCCACAAAATGAAGCCCCTCTGCTGTCCTCGCCATTTTGATCATCTCTATGTTTTCTTACACCATTGTGCTCTTCTCTGTGTTTGCCTCTGCTGTTGTGCTCTTCTCTGTTTTCCCTATGTCTAAGTCATTGTCCTATCTCTCTCATCTCTTCTAATCTTCATATTTGTCTTCTTTCCCAACCAAGTCCTTTCATACTTCGTTCTGTAGTCTTTGTTCTCCTCTCCCTTCTATTCTTCTGTCTCAAGTCTTTGTTCTCGTCCTTCTATCCTTCCACGGCTCTCTTTATTCCTCTCTCTTTCTCTGTCCACATTGCTAGTAAAGGGCCTGAGCTCTGAGCCGCTAGCAACTTTGCAGCCGCTGGCCCTTCTGTGCCACGTTTATCACAGGCTCTGGTCTCTCTGTATTCCCTTCACTGCTGGCTTCTTAACTGTGGCGCTAACTGCAGGTCCTGTGGGGCTCAATGATTGTGCTCTGCAATGAGCAGAGAGCTCAGGATTAAACCAACACTCTTTTAAGGGGTCAGTGATTTTATGTGTGCGTGTGTGCGTGTGGATGGTGAATGTGTGTCCCAGCATGCGTGTTTGGGCACCCGTTTTGTGCAGGTGTGTGTGTCTAACTCTGACAGCTATGTTCATGTGTTCGAATATATGTGTGTGTATTAATCTGCCTCACAGGACAGAGAAGACGAGGCAGATCAGTGGAAGCGGGAGGGGGGAGGATGGGACATGGCTGGGAGGTTGAGGTGAAATTGATGGATAAGGTTAGCTCAGTTATCAGACAGGAGCATCACAATCAAGCCGTCAGCTCAATGCCTCCCTCACCTTTCCACTTCTCTCCCTGTCTCCCCTTCTCTTTTTGATAAACAGAGGAATAGGATTACAGTTTGAGCTGGTCCCGGGGCAGTGGGGAAGCCTGGCCTGCCTTTCAGCACCATTCTCTGGCGGTGAAAAGAGCTGAGAAAAGAGGCACAGATCATCCAGGCAGGTCTTTCTGGGCCATGGATTCAAGTGTTGAAACAGTCCTTCTACACATACAGCAGGGAGCAGCCTGCAGTATAACGCATGCACTGTTAATCATTGTTGCATGACTATGGCTGAGATTCACAGACAGATTTTAAGATTTGCACTAAAAAATCAAGCACAAGATCTCCACCTGGCCACACCAATGAAACCATGCTATATGCATCTCCTGTATATACAGATTGCTACATTGTCTTGGGTGCCCAGTCTTGGAAAAGGGGGGCACCCTTTCCAATTCATACTGTACAGAGATAATCTGTATTTGTAGACTTGTGGCCTATCAATTCAGAGCTAGGAATGACGTTTTCAAAATGAATATTAATTTTTTTAAACGAAAGTGGTGGTCAATGCAGTACTGTATTTGGCTGTATTTTGCACTGCTGATCAACAATGAACACTTAGTGTAACTTTACAAAAAACATTGTCTGTACACGTACACATAACATGTTGAAACCACAGCATAACCATGCATAAACAATTTACCGTTTCTTGTGAACTGTGCCTAAAATCACTGATCTTACTAGATCAATGGTGAAGCTAAAATGGCCTGTATAACATATTAAAACATAATTCTGCCCACATCTGTAGTGTGTACAACATTTTCATCCATGAATATCATTGTGAACCAAGTTATCCCCAACAACAATATCCTTCGGTTTTCAGGCTAAGCCGAGAGCCCAATAAACGTTTTATTGTTCGCATTTATCATACTGTCCCAACTTTTTTCAAACTTGGAGTTGTATAACACAGGAGGTGTTTATATTCAAGCCTGGGTGACAGTGGATGCTTACGCACTGCAAATGTGTTGAAAAGTAACTATACCGCATGTTCCTTGGATAATTCTTTGTCCTGTAATTATTATTAATAAGATGTTAACATCAAATGGCCTCTGTACGTGGAACACCAAAGCCCTGCTGTGCCCCCAGTTCCCTAACATATCATATTCATTATGGCGAATGGAGAGAAATATTGTTAGGAGGGTACACAGGGTAAAGGAGAGACATAGAGAGAAAGACCTAAGAAAGGCATGCTGCTAGAAATAGACTGCTCAAATGTTGCTTTGAAATCTCAGCTGGGATTTGGAGAGGGAACTAGTGGCCTCAACTCACTGTTATCTCATTATCTAGTATAAAGAACAATTCCTTCAGTTTTTGTTACTCTTTCCCTCTCACGATTCCACTAGGGTGTCTTTTGTATTCATGAAACGCCATTGGGCTCTGCATTTACCCTTAGCCTCCATGTCTTTTTGCTTTGCCCCACTACATTGCCCTGCTTTTTCAAAAACATTTAAGGCTCAGATTCATTCAAAACTTGAGGTGAAAATATTGACTTAATTACTAACCCCCAGTTGTGTAGCAGTGTCTGGAGAAGTGGTTATACTATTAAACTATTGAAAGTAGTCAAGCGCTAATCTTAACATAGATGTTTGGGAAAATATTTTATGAACACTACCTTAAATGCACTCTCCTGTTTTTCAAGGGCATTATCCATGTTGGTGCATTGCCATTTCTCTCTTTCTAGCAATAAACACTGGCATGAAACCTACACAATGTGTGGTGCACATTTCCAGTTCACTGTTTATACTTTTCACTACAGCACTATTAACCCACCCCAATGGTACTGGCCAACTGTACTGCCATCTGTGGGTCCACTGGCTTATCAGAAACCAGATTGAGACCCTGTTCTTGTAATGATGCAGCAATATGTGAGGCAATGATTTTAGTACTGCATCTGGGGTGGAGATGTGTCCCCATTAATTACTTTTAAACAGGTCCTACAGAGCTATGGTCAATAATAGTGCACAATGTGGGAAATTCCCCCATCAAGACTGTTCCTCCTAGATAGGAGATCACCCTCCTAGTTGATAAAAGTTTTGTACAACATGGAAGACATTCCATTCAAAGAATAAATGATTGGTCAGCACCAAGTAACTATCGCAGCGAAATAGAAATTTGATTATGTCATCGAAGAGATCCAGTATATTTCTCCTGCAAGAAGACTGCCTCACAGCTACACAATGGATTAAGTAGTGTTGTTTGGTATCTTCCCACAAGTATCTGATCAAGTTTTTCACTTTGTATTTTCAATTTTTCCCAATTTCCCTTCCTTCCCAATTCCCACTAACCCTGCCTTGTTGGCAGCTCTGCAACTCCTTGGACAGATCTGTCGGATGACGAAGGGCGCGCAGATGGTTTATCCAACCACATGTCGCCCAGCCGCCTATCCTTTTCATCACTGTTCATCCAACACAGAAGCTTTTAGTTAGATTATGCACGGGATGATTACATTCACCGACTATATTTCTGTGAGTGAATATACAGGTCCCTGATCTGGACACAAGGATTCACTTGAGAGCGACAAGGCAGGATAGATGATCCCGGGGCAGTGCTATGCCAAACTGCGCTTCCTCGTGCAGAAGGTCCGGGTAGAGTCAGAGAAATCATAGTCAGGCTCAAACCATTGACTATGATGATGTAGACTGTCCTGCAATGACAGTTAGCCCACTATGCCACGCAGACCCCCAAGTCCTTCACTTTCTACAGGGAGATCGCATCACCAACCCTTCCCACCTCCCGCTTCCCCTCATTTGAAAGTCAATAGACGTCTGTTAAGTCAGCGCTCACCACAGATTCAATGAAAACCCACAGTCAGAGTTGTAGGCTAGTTATGGGAAGTTCTACTATTATTACTGACACATTTTTTGTCAAGTCACTCAGTAAAAAGAACATATCTTTCGAGTCATGTTGTTCATTCATGTCAGTAAAGCCCAGAGCATGCCAGATACCTCTACTGGTGAACGAGGTTATGCTCACCGTCCAATTGAACAATTTTGTTTTTCACAAGTCTTTTTAACTTAAGCAAAGGCTGGGTTGAATAAAGCAGTTTCTATCATATTATTCAATAGCAAAAAAATATAAAATAAACCTGTAGGGATTGAGTAGGGTGTGCTGTAATGGCAATTACCAGACAACAAATAGTAAAGTTGAATTCATTATATCAGCCTGCATCCAATTATCAGTTTGAAGATGTCTTCATACTGCTGCAACTTGATCTATTAGATATTTGCAAACATAAAAAACTGTTGTTGTCAGAGCACTGACCTGGAGGACTGCTTATGGATGCTGCTTGTGGCCACGTTCAATTGAACCAAGGGCGTTTTCTGGCGTGATAATTTGGCCTCTGAAAGGGTCATACTTTGTCTTACAGTGAAGTACTTTATTGTTTTTGATTCAAAATACTCTTGGCTACAAGATGAATAAGTAAAACCCAAACTTTTGAGACAATGATTTTCATGCATGATGTCATATAGAGCCAAAAAATACAAAATAATATTTAGCATTTTATGTTTATTATTGTAGAATGATTGTAAACCATGAAACTATAACTCAGTAAAATCCATATTGGCATGACCCCAGGTGTTGAGAACGAGTGTGACTATGTTAGGGTGACATACAAATAGGTCAATATAACACTCCTACCTCATTGCAGAAATGTTGTCATATTCACTTCCTACTTATTGTCTGTATAGTTTTTAGAAAAAAAAAAAAAAGACTGTGAGTACACAAATTTGAGACACGATAATTCCAGCTGTGATGAACCCATATGTACAAGCTACCACTCATTCTTTGCAGCAGAACCCCCTCTTTGAGAGGGTTTTTTGCATGTATGGTTCTGGACATATGACGGGAGGGAGGCGCCCACAGGGAGCGCCCTTTTTGAACTTTTTGAAAACGTGTTTTTGAACGTTTTGAAAACATGTTTTTGAACTTTTTTTTAACGTTAGGAAGTAGCTAATTTGGATCCAGGGATGAAAAACATCAACTTAAATAATACAACATATAGAATACAGTAGAATAGCAAAATCAACATTTCACAATATTAGCTAGCAACAAATGCAATTTATGAAGAGGAAAATTGTGTACTTTCAAAAAAAAAAATATATATATTGTCACTGTATTATTCCTGTGTTCAATAAAATCATATATGTAAAAAAAGATTTAAAAAGTCTATAAGTAAAATTCGGCAGCTTTAACATTCAAAATTAGCAAACAATGCATGATCTTTCTTATTTTTAACACAATTATAAAGCTGTAGCATATTTACAATGTATTTGAATTGAATGTTTTTTCTCACAAGAGCTATTTTCTAATTTCCTACTTTGCTGTATCATTGCATTTCAATCATCATGAGCACACTGTAGCAAACTTATCATTGTCTTAATTTGGATCCCTTTTGGGTTTGGATAGGAACAGCCTCAAATGTTCAGGCCCATTGACAACTCTAGTATACAGTACATGTGGAAAGAAGTCAATGGAACACATATCAAGAGGCAGAAGAATTACATATTCCCTGGGGCAAGATGAGAAATGCATGAAGATGTATTTATTTTAACAGGCCAATAATGTTGTTTGTTGATATAAACCTACTGAATACAACTTAAAAAATTATGCAAGGTGGTGCCTAAATGGCTGCCTCGCTACATGCTATTAGCAAACTAAATGCATGTTTTCTATCGTTAAATGTTTTTTTCTAACTTCGTCTTAATTTTTTTATTCACCTTGCACTGGGATCACATTATGCAGCCAGGAATTAATTTTGGTATATAAACATCAGAGTACTCACCATCCAACCGACTTACCTGAATCCCCACAAACAAAAGAAGAATGGATCTACCTTTGCTTTGAATTCAAGGGCCACACACTACTTCTCTTGCCGGAAAAGAAAGAAAATGGTGAATCTGAGATCCAGGCTGAAAAATACCCCTTACTACCAAGGATATTACCAGCGAACGTAGAATCGCTGGACAAGTAGATGAGCTCAAAGCAAGGATAGCCTTCCAGCAGGACATCACACACTGTAATTTCCTTTGTTTTTTGGAGATATGGCTTACCCCTGCGATCAAAATGGAATCTATACAACCATGTGGATTCATAATATTTCATGCTGACAGAATAAAATCTCTCTCCGGTAAGTGTAAAGTGGGAGGAGTATGTTTCATGTTTAAAACTCATGCTGTAATGCTAACAACATTTACAGGGTTACAGTTTTTGCTGTGTACATCCCCCCTGACACTGACATAAACTCTGCCGTTAAAGAATTAAGTCACTCACTCACTCAATGAAATGGAAAGCATCCACCCAGAGGCAGCAATTGTTGTGGCGGGAGATTTTAACCAATGAAACCTGAAAAAACCCACGGTGAAAAAAACTGGTACACGTCTGGTTGAAAGGCCTACATGGCGCTTCCGTGTCCACCCTTTGGCAAATCAGACCACGACGCCATTCTACTCACGCCACCATACAGGCAAATATTAAAGAGAGAGACATTAAGACCATTCAGATATGGAATAGCTGATCAGAGGCCATGCTGCAGGACTGTTTTGATCACCTGGACTGGAGTGTCTTCAAAATCACCTCAGAATTTCAAAAATGCTGACTCTCTTACAAGCTTCATTAACAAATGCACAGCATACGTTATTTTGTCAGTCACAATTTGTACCCTAACAGAAATCCCTGGACCGATTGCAGTTCTCAGTAAAGATGGGCAACTTTTCCAGCTCTATGACACCCCTCACATGTGGGCTTCCGCAGGGATCCATCTTGGCCCCTTCTTTATTCTCTCTCTATATGCTACCTCTGGGCTCCATCCTAAGGAAACATGGTGTTTCTTTTCATTTTTATGCAGATGACACCCAAATTTACATCCCTATTAAGAGAAACAATCC